>SJYC01059826.1:0-55285 GCA_006408675.1 Madoqua kirkii
TGTCTCCCCTCAGACTGGGGCTCCCTGAGGAGGGGCTGTGTCTCCTCTCAGACTGGGGCTCCCTGAGAAGCTGACCTGCCTGGGAATGAGGAACTGCACATCCTCCCAGTGTGTACACGGTGAGTGTGTGATGAGCCTCCTTCCCTAAGTCTTCAGAGGCTTCTGTAGACATTCCCTGGGAATTCCCTGTTTCTGGGCTGGAGGTTAGAGAAACCCCAGCCCAGGAGTCCTCATGAACAGAGTCAATGTGGATGGACTCGAACGTCCGGGACTCCCCACAGGGCTGTCTGACCCCCGCCGCTGGCCCCTGCTCCCCACCCCGCCCCTCGTTTCTTCACTCTGCCCCTCGTATGCTGTGGGCTGAGAGGCTTGGAGTCTGAGATCGGCCGGCCACCCGAGGCAGCCCTGACAGAGCAGTCCTACTGCTGTTATTTAGCCCCTCAGCCGTGTCCAGCTCTGTGACCCTGTGGACTGTAGCCTGCCAGGCTCCTCTGTCCATGGGATTCTCTTTCCAGGGGATCTTCCTGATCCAGGGACTAAATCCACATCTTCTGCATTGGCAGGCCAATTCTTTACCCCTGAACCACCTGGAAAGCCCGCAGTCCTAATGGTGGGGTCAGCAAACCCGGCTCACAGGCACCAGTGATGGGCTGAGGGACAGCCTGTCCAGGCTTGGCACAGCCAAACCTCCAGCTTCCTCCCCTCCTGCCTGGCCAGCCTCGTGACCAGGCCTCTCTGCTCATCCCTTGGGCCTGTGTGGATGCAGAAGGGCAGGCCCTTTCTTCCTGTCATGACGCTTCTTTGGAGGAGGAGGACGGATCCAGGAACTAAGAAAGACTTGAAAGAGAAAGACAAGGAGGACAAAGGAAACAGAGGACAAACTGTGATGAAAGTGGTGTGTAGACACGGCAACTATGAAATCGGATGAGGTGGCGATGGGTTTTTAATCATCTGTCTTACCATTTTTGCTCTGTCACTGGACAAACAGAACTCCCACTAGAATTTAATCTTCTTCAAGTCTGGGGTCTTCTTTTTGTTGACCTTTTAGATGCCCAGCACATAGTAGGTGCTCAATTAATATTTGTTGACTGAGTGACAGATTCTCAGCTGATGTGGTTTCATAGAATTTGACCTCTTGTATTGTGCTTCTTTCTTTCTTTTTTAAAAATTATTTTTTATTGAAGGATAATTGCTGTGTAGGATTTTGCTGGGTTTTTTTTTTTCAATTTTATTTATTTAATTTATTTGGCTGAGCTGGGTCTTTGTCTCTGCGTGGGCTTTCCTCATGTGGCTCTCTAGTTGCGGTGCCCAGGCTTCTCATTGCTGTGGCTTCTCTTGTTGCAGAGCACGGGTTCTAGGGCACCTGGGCTTCAGAAGCTGAAGCACATGGGCTCAGTAGTTTGGCTTCCGGGTTATAGAACACAGACTCAGTAGTTGTGATGCACCAGCCTGTGGGCTCTTTCTGGATCAGGGATGGAATCAGGGAAGCCGTGGGGGAAGCCTCTCTTGTATCCTAAACTCTGAGACAAGAGTTTCCTCTGTTCCTTATCTCCACACACTCACAGCCCTGGCCCATATGGGGCTGTGTGGGGTGGGCCTGGCAGCCAGGAGACCTGGGTTCCCGCATCGATTCTGCTCCTCTCAAGGTGTGTGATCAGGCAAGTGTCTGCCCCAGGTCTTGGGGTTTTTCATCTGTGAAATGAGGAGAACGGATTAGTTCAGTAGTGGGGAAGCCAGTGTGGGTTTCGTCATAACTCGGTCCCCAGAGAGGCCACAGTGAGGGCCTCTAGTGATGTTGAGCTGGGACTGAATGTGGGCGCTTGTGGGAGATGCAGCTTCTCCAGCATCAAGCCGTTTCTGCTCAGAAAACCCTGCATGTATGCATGCTCAGTAGCTTCAGTTATGTTTGATTCTTTGCGACTATAGACTGTAGCCCCCCAGGCTCCTCTGTTCATGGGGTATCCCAAGTAAGAATACTGGAGTGGGCTGCCATGCCCTCCTCCAGGGGATCTTCCCGACCTAGGGATTGGACCTATGTCTCCCGTGGCTGCTGCATTGCAGGTGGATTCTTTACTTCTGAGCCGCTGGGGAAGCCCCAGGAAACCCTGGAAAGACCTATTTGAGTCAAAATTACGTACCTGAAATTTGATGAGCCTCTCAGTGGAGGAGGGAATCTAGGAAGGGTCCTGGCAGTTCTGAGGAGTTGGGGTGAGTAGGGCAGGAGGGAGCAGAGCCCCTCTTCACCTCTGCAGACCTCAAGTGCCAACCTGCCAGCTGAGCATCACACGGGCGCCACTGCCCCCTTGTGGTCACACCCACAGCACAGCTGAGGAGTCCATCCCTGGAGACGCTCTCAGTACCAGGGGATGAAGATCTCAGGAAAACCAAATTCTCTCCGGCTGGTGTCAAGCCTGGGGAACTTAGGGTATCTGTGCCTCTGGCTTCCCTTCCTCCCTCAGGCCCAGCCTCTCAGAACAGAAAACACTAGAAACCAAAGCCACAGGGTACCCAGTCGGAGCTGG
This sequence comes from Madoqua kirkii, assembly GCA_006408675.1. Taxonomy (NCBI): domain Eukaryota; kingdom Metazoa; phylum Chordata; class Mammalia; order Artiodactyla; family Bovidae; genus Madoqua; species Madoqua kirkii. The sequence goes on from SJYC01059826.1 coordinate 2,523, forward strand.
GCGATGAGACAGGTATTTAAGCTGCTTCCGACATGCTGTGTGTCCTGGGGAAGTCAGATAACCTCTATGAGCCTCCACATCCTCATTTACAAAGGAGAATAACAGTTTCTGTCCTGCCAGCCTCAGTTGTGAGGGCTTGTGAAACACCAACACCCTTTGCATAAACCCCTGGGCAGGTACAAAAGGTTCAAGAGACAATCATGAAAAGGAAAGCCTGAAGGAGGAACTCAACCAGGGGTCTCCAGGGGCAGGTCCCTAGGACACCCCATGCTTTTGCCTTTAAGAAACTCATCTCATCTGCAGAGCCCCCCAGGAGCCACAGAGTGTCCCTCCAGCCCTCTCCTGGGAGCCTCACCCTGACCCCAGAGTGAAATACCTTCACGGGACATCAGCACTCTCACTTTTGCTGGACAATGGATGCCCAGGGACCTTGGTGCTTACCCTTCCCCACCCTGAGGTACACAGAACAATAACCGCCTTTTCTCCAGTTCCTTGTGCCGTGTTCTTCACTCTGTCTGACACCTCATCATGAACGTTCATATTTCTAGCAATAGACTCTCTCACGGCTATTTAGGCTTTGTTTTTTAAAATCACATTCCTTTAGACTCTTCAAGCCTCGATCCATTCGCTATCCTATTCTGAAGCCACATCCACATTTTTGGGCACTTGTTCCAGCAGTACCCCAGAAGTAAGGAAAGGGTCACAATGAGGTTCTCCCTTAGCCCTTAACCCCACTCACACCTGCTCTGATTCTTGGCCTCCAAAACTGTGAGACAATACATTTCTGTTGTTTTAAGCCAGCAGTTCATAGTCGCTGTGTTACAGAAACCCTAGCAAGACTTTCCAGTGGTTAAGACTCTGTGCTCCCAATGCAGGGGGCACAGGTTTTATCCCTGGTCAAGGAACTAAGATTCCACATGCTGCATGGTGTAGCCAATTTTTTTTAAACTAAAAAATAAAAAGATGCGAAAGCCCTAGCAAATGAACACACACCATTTCATTCTCTCCCTGGTTCTGCTCCAGCCCCAGAATTCCCCTCCTTGAAGGCTCCGTCCCTCCCCTCCTCTCCTTGCTCTCCAGTTGCCCCATCCTCTCCCCTGACTGTCACCCCTGCGTCTCTGCAGTGGCCCGAAAGAGATTCACAGTCCCCACAAAGCTCCATGAGTCAGGTCCCGACTGGCCTCTTGGCAATAATTGTCTCGTTGTTAACATTTCCTGCCCTTATCATGTGCCACGCTTGGGGTTAGATTTTTCACTTGCACTCTCTCCCTGAATCTTTGAAGAGAATGCCAACATTATTCAAGTTCCCCAGAGGAGACTGAGGCAAGACTGTCTTTCTGATCACAGCCATTCTAACAGGTGTAAGGTGATATCTCACGGTGGTTCTGATTTGCATTTTCCTTATAATTAGTGATGCTGAGCACGTTTCCATGTATCTGTTGGCCATCTGTCTTCTTTGGAATCATGTCTATTCCAATTCTCTGCTCATTTTTAATTGATTATTGCTTTTTGTTTTTGCTAGAGCTATATGAGTTCTTTATGTATTTTTGGATATTAACACCTTATAAGATAAAACATTTGCAAGTATCTTCTTCCATTCTGTAGGATGCCTTTTCATGTTTATTAATGGTTTCCTTTGCTGTACAGAAGCTTTTTATTTTTAACATTTTAACTTAATTTAATTAATTTTTTCCCACTGCACAGCATGCAGAACCTTAATTCCCTGACCAAAGATAGAACCTGTGTCCCCTGCAATTTGGAGCACAGAATCATAATGATTGGACTGCCAGAGAATTCCCATGGAAGCTCTTTAGTTTGATACAGTCTCACTTGTTTAATTTTGCTTTTCTTGCTTTAGCTTTTGGTGTCAAATCCAAAAAATCATTATATCAATGTTAAGGAGCTTACCACCTGTAGTTTTTGTGAAGTCTTATCTGAAGGCCACGGGCTTTCCAGGTGACTCAGTGGTAGAGAACCCGCCTGCAATACAGGAGATGCGGGGTCAGTCCTCGGGTCAGGAAGATCCCCTGGAGAAGGAAGTGACAAGTCACTCCAGTATTGTTGGTGGAGAATCCCGTGGACACAGTAGCCTGGCAGGCTGCAGTCCATGTAGTCACAAAAAGTCAGACACTACTTGACTAAATAACAGCAAATCCCAAGGCCACAGATTCAGGACGATGCACCACGGCCACAGAAGTGGAGCCCAGAAACAAGGTCATCTCTGGAACCGACTGAGCCCCTTTGTAACCTTTGCCAATCCCTACCCAACATCACCAGCAGAAACCCGCCTGCAATACAGGAGATGCGGGGTCAGTCCTCGGGTCAGGAAGATCCCCTGGAGAAGGAAGTGACAAGTCACTCCAGTATTGTTGGTGGAGAATCCCGTGGACACAGTAGCCTGGCAGGCTGCAGTCCATGTAGTCACAAAAAGTCAGACACTACTTGACTAAATAACAGCAAATCCCAAGGCCACAGATTCAGGACGATGCACCACGGCCACAGAAGTGGAGCCCAGAAACAAGGTCATCTCTGGAACCGACTGAGCCCCTTTGTAACCTTTGCCAATCCCTACCCAACATCACCAGCAGGCTTACTGACCTTATCTCAAGCAAAAATGCCCTTCCTAGTGCTCATCCCATAGCTCCCTAACCAATCACCTAATGCCAACCTTCCAGCAGAAATTTTCTCTGTCTTGAAGTGAAGTCGCTCAGTTGTGTCTGACTCTTTGCGACCCCATGGACTGTAGCCTACCAGGCTCCTCAGTCCATGGATTTTAACCTACCAGGCTCCTCAGTCCATGGGATTTTCTAGGCAAGAGTACTGGAGTGGGTTGCCATTTCCTTCTCCAGGGGATCTTCCCAACCCAGGGATCGAACCTGGATCTCCTGCATTGTAGGCAGACACTTTACTGTCTGAGCTACCAGGGAAGGTCTTGAGGTCTGTGTCTTGAGGCTATAAAAAGTGGCTACTAGACCATGAAAAGTGTCAGCTCTCCCTTAAGCCAGCTGTCTATTCTAACAGTGTCTCACGATTATCACTGCTCCTTGCCCTTAATAAACTCACTACTTTCTGAGATACTCTGTGTCTGGAAATTCTTTTCCAACCCACGTTCAAACTGCCCTGACAGTTTTCTTCTAGGAGCTTTATGATTTCAGGTCTGACCATTCCAGTCTATAATCCAGAGGATCCTCCCACCTCCCAGTTTTCTCCCTTCCTCTACCTTGTGACACCTTCCTGGTCACACTGGAAGGAGTCACCCTCTCCTGTGAGAACCTGCCTGGGGTCCTGTGCGCACTCAGCATGCCTCCCCAACCCCAATTCTCCTCTGCCCATTCATATCCTGTTGAATGGTATGTCCAGCCAAGGTTACTTCTTGACCATTCTACTGAAGATGCACTGGCAGATGGAAATACATCCTCAAGGGTGTAATATGTACACAGGACCTGAAATGCTAGATGGTTTATGATATATGCCAGGTCATAAGGACTTGGGAATTCAGAAAAGGAAAGATAAATACTCTGAGACAATCAGACAAAATTTTCTTCAAGGGAAAAATGCCAGTCATAGCCCAAAAAGATACTGTGAAACTAAAGAGAATGATTGTGTGTGTGTGTGTGTGTGTGTGTGTGTGTGTGTGTGTGTGCGTGTTAGAGGTGGGTGGGCAGAGGCCATCTAGGAACACCACTTTTGGGTCATGAAGAGAGCTTAGTGAACTCCTTGGTAACTAGTAATGCTTCTTTCTTGACCTGTGTAATAGTTAGCTGGCTTAGTAAATAATTCTTGTTTTGTTATTCAGATAAAAGAGACTATACTGTCTCAGAGTTTAAGAAACTCAGGGAGAAAAAAATGCCAGGCATAAATATGGAAGATTTTGTGAAATTAAAGGGAAAGGTAATATAGTTCAGTTCAGTTCAGTCCAGTCACTCAGTCCTGTCCGACTTTTTGCAACCCCATGAACCACAGCACGGCAGGCCTTCCTGTCCATCACCAACTCCCGAAGTTTACCCAAACTCATGTCCATTGACTTGGTGATGCCATCTAACCATCTCATCCTCTGTCGTCCCCTTCTCCTCCTGCCTTCAATCTTTCCCAACATCAGGGTTTTTTCAAATGAGTCAGCTCTTCGCATCAGGAGTTTCAGCTTCAACATCAGTCCTTCCAATGAACACCCAGGATTGATTTCCTTTAGGATGGACTGGTTGAATCTCCTTGCAGTCCAAGGGACTCTCAAGAGTCTTCTCCAACACCACAGTTCAAAAGCATCAATTCTTCTGCCCTCAGCTTTCTTTATAGTCCAACTCTCACATCCATACATGACTACTGGAAAAACCATATAAGTAATCGCTAATTGACTCTGAAAGGAAAAATGGTCAAAAGAGTTTCAGGAATGAGACTCTAGCCCCAGGATAGTCAGTTTTGCTGCAGAAAGTAAAAGAGTAAAAAGTAAAGACCCTAATGTGTCTTCTTTGTCTTTGTACCAACAATACCCAGAACAGCAGTAGGCACTTGAGAAGTGAGCATTTGACTCTCTGTATTTGTTCTTGAGTTATCAAAAAAGTTGAATGGAAAATTATTGATTTCATTTTGGAACCCAGAAGTATGTACACCCAAGCTGACTGGAAGAAGGGCCATATAACTACTGCACTACCCCCTTATGGCAATCGCGATAAATTACAGGCTAAACTTCCACAAAGATGTACCTTCTTGAGTGCCGAAACATCCTTACAAAGACTGTGCAGTGCTTCCCTGCCAGTGTCTCCCCTTCTCCCCAAGGTCTCAGCTAGCAGGACTCCCACTAAAGCTTTCAAGATAGGCCATTTCCAAGCTGTTCCTCATAATGCAAATGGAGGTCTGCACACTCATTAAAATGCAAAACAGACAGCAGTACTCTCTGTCATTTAAGTGTTTCGGGTTCTGTCTAAGATGACTTCCTTTCCAAGCTCTAAAACAGGTGTTTTAAACTTGGGATACAAGTTGGGGTTTCAGGGGATGCATAAATCCTTTGAAATTGTCTGATAAGGGGTGTTAAGTACATGCGTGTGTGTGTCTTTTCTGAAGAGGAGGTCCATATCGTTTGACCAGATTTTCAGCAAGATCTGTGATTCCAGAAAGATTACAAAACCCATTCTCTGGGGTGACATAGGCCAAGGAGACTCTCTATGTATTTTTAATTTAATTTATTTGTTACTTTCGGCTGCACTGGGTCCTTGTTGCTGCGAGCAGGCCTTCTCGAGTTGTGGCGAGCTGGGGCTGCTCTTCGTTGCCGTGCAGAGGCTTCTCATTGCATTGGCTTCTGCTGCTGCTGAGGAGCACAGGCTCCAGGGTGAGAGGGCTCAGTAGCTGAGGTGCCTGGGCTTAGCTGCTCTTGTGGCACGTGGAATCTTCCTGGACCAGGGACTGAACTCATGTTGCCTGCACTGGCAGGCAGAGTCTTAGCCACTAGACCAGCAGGGTAGTCTCTAAGATGATCTTAAAAGGAGGACAGGGACTTGTCTAAATAAATGAGACAGAGAAACAAGATGCTATTGAACTGTTCAGCATAAAGATTTGATCCTGCTCCCTCTTCTCCAACTCTCTGCTCTTGACTCTCCCACCCCACCCCCTCCTTTCCACCACCCATGGTGGAGAGTAAAGAGGGGTTCAAACTTCCAGTTTATAGAAGAAAGGAAGAATTTTACCGCAGTGGGGGCCGGGGGTAAGGGGAGGGGATAGATGAACCGGAATTAGCTTGAGGCAAAGGAATCAGGCTATTCAAGATACAACAATTTTTTTTTCCAGTCCCCTTATTTGTCTCCAGATCAGGTGCTTGAGCTCTGCACAGGAAGTTGATAAATGATTTAGTTGTGCTTTCCGCTTGGGGAAAGCGCCTGCTTTATCTCTGTGATTGCTTCTTTATTTGGCAACTCACAAACGTATCTGTTTTCCCTAATAAAATTGCCTGGCCCCTCTCCATAATGTCAGCAGAGCTCTCCGCTTTTCTCTGGACTTTAATATTGTTTAAACTTCAAACTAATTGGACTTTCACTTTGCTTTATTTTCCCATGCTAGACCTAGCCATTGGTGGTTTGGGTTTTAATTGTTTTGCTCCTTCACGAAGTTTCATGTGTGTGGCTCACAAGGATATCTGCATTGCGCCTTTTCCCTCCACCTCTTCTTTCCTTATGTAAACATCTGTCTTCCTCCCATCCTGGGACAGGCACAGCTCTGGATGAGGCAGGATTTACAGAGGTAAATAAGGCTCAGGCTGTGTCCTCAGGGACCAGCTTTTCACTTCCTTAGCCAGAGTCGCCAGTGAGAATCATGCCGGACAAGGGTGCCCAGCCTAGGAGCCAGCGGGGCTGAACTCCATCTGCCACTCTGCTTTGCCACGCCATGCACCCTGGAGCAGAGCTTGTCGACCACTGGGAGGAAATGCAAAAGGGTACCATATGGGCAGGAAGCAGCCCTTCCCCTAGTGTATAGTTGCTGCTAGCTGGCATGAAGTATATTACCGTCCTGGACACCTACTTAGAAGTCTAGAAACTCAGATTTGGTCTTTCTCTCTGAGTTTCAAATTCTTCATCTGTATAATGAGCGTGTTGGACTCAAGGATCTGTGAGGGCCTTTTTGCTTTAATACTAGTAGTTGTCAAATTTAACTAAAGTGGCTCCATCCATCCATCCACCCATCTATCCACTCCATCTATTTTAAGAATATGAGCATCCAAGGGGAGGGATGGGGTTAAGGCATTGCAGGGCAGAGATGTGACCTGGTGAGACCTTTTCCACAGAGTGTACCCTGTACACTTCACCTGCCTTTGACGATGATCCTTTCCCTCCCACTGGCAGCCAAGGTATTTATTAATCCATGTCCCACTCCAGTGAGCAACCATCATGTCATTATAGATGCAATCAATATGGTCAGCACCTGCAGTCAGCCACGCAGCGTGGAGAGGCTGGAGTGTGCGTGGGTTGATCCACTTGCTGCATTGACATAAAATACTGCTGCAGCCTTGAAAGCTAATAAACTTCTCTATCCCAGCCCCTGACCCTATAAGGGGTGGTGGGTGGTTTTACAATCAAAGAACCAGCAGCCTGAATGAGAGACAACAAACAATAAGTATTGAATCAAATTGACTTTGGGTGCCTGGAGAGGGCATAGAGCCACAGCCGAGCAGGAGGGTGCAGGTGGGAGGCAGAGACGTGAAGTGAGAGATTTCTCACAGGGGAGGGGCATTCTTCTGGAGGCCCCATCCTGGGTACTAAAGAAGGCTGGCCAGGGGCTTTCTGCTCTGCTGGAAACGCTTGCTTCCATCTGATTCATTAATTTTCTCTTTTAAACCCAGCGCTCTGCCAAAGAGGATTTGCAATGGCTAGCAATAAAAGTACTGTTAGTCAATCAGTCATGTTCCACTCCCATGGACTATAGCCCACCAGGCTCCTTTGTCCATGGGATTCTCCAGGCAAGAAGACTGGACTGGATTGCCATTCCCTTCTCCGGGGGCTCTTCCTGACTCAAGGAATGAATCTCGGTCTCCCATATTGCAGGAAGATTCTTTACCATCTGAGTCACCAGGGAATAAACTTAAAATGAACCAGAAAGCTGTAAAGCGCCACAGCAGGGAGTCCTCATTCATTCAGTGTTTTGCTCGCAGAAATGAACAGTTCTCTAGTCACACCCGGCAGTGTGCTAGATACTCAGGGCTTTTTTGTTGGTTGCTTTTATTTTTATTTATGTGTTTTTCCTGCACTGGGTCTGTTGCTGTGTGCAGGCTTTCTCTAGTTGTGTGTGGGCTTGTCACTGCACTGGCTTCCCTTGTTGCCAAGCACAGGCTCTAGGGCACGTGGACTCAGTGGTTGTGATGCATGGGCTTAACTGCCCTGCACCATGTGGGATCTTCCTGGACCAGGACCAGGGCGTGGACCTATGTCCCCTGCACTGGCAGACAGACTTTTAGCCACTGGACCCCCAGCAAAGTTTGATTCACGTGGTCCTTGTCATGTAGGAGTTAATGAGGTGATCGAGGTTCAAGATGTATATTGAGAAATATACAGTCCCAGACATCAGATGTGGGGACACAGAATGGACTAAGAGAAAACAAGCTCTGGTGACTCAGACAGTAAAGAATCCACTTGCAATGCAGGAGGCGGGGTTCAGTCCCTGGGTCAGAAAGAGCTACTGTAGACGGGAATGGCTATCCACTCCAGTATTCTTGCCTGGAGAATTCCAAGGACAGAGGAGCCTGGCGGGCTACAGAGCATGGGATCGCAAAGAGTTGGATAAGACTGAGGGATTAACCCATAGCAACATAGTGACAAGAGAGAAAAGATCCAGGTTTTAGTTCTCATTCCACTGTTTCTGACTTAGGCAACCTCAGGGCCTCAGTTTTCTCAGCTGTAAAATGGGTAGCTGGGCTAGGTCAGTGGTTTCTAGGGAACTTGTTAAAGCTGTAGATGCCTGAGATCCACAGAGATTCGGCTTTCAACTATCTGCAGAGGAGGCCAGAGTCTGTACTTTAAATGCTCTTGGACCTCTGTCCTAGGGATTTCTGATGTTGGGGTCTCTGGACATATTTTTTTAAAAAACTCTAGGCCAAATATCTGAACTTTTTAAAATTTTCTTTTTTTCTGCCTGTGTCCTGAAGCTTGTGGGATGTTAGTTCCTCAAATAGGGATCAAACCCAGGCCCTCAGCAGTGAAAACATGGAGTTCTAACCACTGGATCACCAGGGAATTCTTCTGATATTTTAAATAACAGTCATTCTCTAGATGGAAATATTTCATAGTCCAATGGTAGGCAGAGGGTAATCAGATTGAAAAATAAGAGAGCCAAAGAAGATCGAAGAAGGGTGATTCTGGTGCGTGTGGGATCCTAGGAGATGCTTAGGCTCAAATCACCCCTTTCAAGATGTGTGAGGCTTGGCTGTTGCTGTGGGTCTGTCTTCCTCCCATGCCCAAGGGGAGAAGTGATGCTTTTAAAGCTACTGCTGCCACCTTGGAGGGACTTCTCAGGTGGCTCAGTGGGTCAAGAATCTGCCAGCAATGCAGGAGATACAGGTTCAATCCCCAGGTCCCGTGGAGGAGGGCCTGACAGTCCACTCCAGCATTCTTGCCTGGAGAATCCCGTGGACAGAGGAGCCTGGCAGGCTACAGCCATACTGTTGCAAAGAGTTGGGTATGACTGAAGCGACTGAGCAGGCACTCACACCAACTTGGAACGCAGGTACAGGGAGAACAGTGGACAGAAGTATGGGGATTATTATTTGGATTCACCAGTAGAGTCATCTTTTACCATTAGGATGGGACCAGTTTTGTTTGTTTATTTTGGAAAAGTATTTAAGCATATTATATTTTCATAACATTTTAAATCATTTAGTGAGTACTCAAACTACAGGAGCTAAAACTAAAACATATACGTAGCAGGATAAGAGGTGATCTTTAGTTGAATAAATACAGTTTGTTTGTTTTTTCCCCAGCCTCAAAACTCAGGGTTGACTTGCTTGGCTGGGTGAAGGCAGAAAAGAAAAAGTTTTCAGAATGGAAAGCACAAGTCCAGTCCTCAGAGTAAATGCACAGTCCATTTTGAAGCATAGGAAATGTTCATCAAATTCCATTCCAGTGACTTGAGCTGGAATTCCAAGTGCAGCCCCTGGATTGTCCTAGGCATGACACGGAAGGCAAGTGTGTGAGCACTCGGGGCTGTGCATGTGGGAACACGGATGCCACTCATTGCACAGCAGTGGGAACCTGAGTCATAGCTGAACACCAGAAGGAGTGTATGATTTTATGCCAAGAAACTAAGGATCTAGAAGATGGACATCTGTGAACTCCTTGAAGGATCTTTATTCTTGGTGACAGTCTAGGAAATCCTCTCCTGGTCTGGAATCTGACAAAGAAAACAGGTGCAGACCCTTATGGTGACTGGCCACAGGTTAGGGGGTAGTTCACTCGCCCAGAGTGGTGGCATCCTCTTTTTAGCGAGATCCTGTTGGCACTCCTGGGACAGCATCACCTGTCATCCATCATGGTTTAAGGAGTAAGAACTGGGTCGGGGCTGATGGACAGCCACAAACTCCCTTCTGGATCCAGATCTTAATGAAAGAAGGATTCACTGAGGAAGCAAATCATAATTTGGAAGACATGGGCTGGCTTTGTGGGCAGGGAAGTTGTGCAGTTGCACAGAACCTGATGTTCAGAGAGGCCCCAGGCTTGGTTTAAAGTGTTGCTGTTTCCATCTCGAAATTCTTTAATCCTTTCCTCTTTAAACTTGTGTTTTGGCTTCGTGAGCACAGAATCCCACAGGACCAATGACGCCTGGGAGTTGAGTGAGACAAGACGTGAAGCAAGTACGAGGTAAGCCGCAGGGCGGCTGACAGCCTAGAGAGGCCACGCTTCCCATGAGAACCAGAGCTTGCTTTGGACACAGAAAGAAGGCAACGGTGTCCTGAGAACCATGAATGACCAAGGAACTCCCTCAAACTCTGTTCACTCATGCTTCATGCTACTCCCCCTGTATTTCCAATCACTTGCACTGCCATAGAATGAAGGAGAAGAGAGGGCAACTCAATAGCTTTTTTCCCCTAGTACTTTCTTACTTATTTGTAAATCAAAGGCAGAGAGTGTTGGTCGAATGTGGATGAATCAAGAAGCAAACAGTTTAGGGACTTCCCTGGTGGCCCAGCGGTTAAGACTCTTGGCTCCCATGAGGGGACCTGGGCTAGATCCCTGTCAGGGAATAGATCCCACATGCCATAGCTAAGAGCCCACATATCATCCTACTGCGAGGCATGGCATGCTCAGTCATGCCAGACTCTTTGTGACCCCATGGACTGCAGCCTGCCAGGCTCCTCTCTGTCCATGGAATTCTCCAGGCAAGAATACTGGAGTTGCCATTTCCTTCTCCAGGGAATCTTCCTGACTCAGGAATTGACCCCGTGTCTCTTGCGTCTCCTTCATTGGCAGGCGGATTCTTTACCACTGGGCCACCTGGGAATCCCCAAGAGCCCACATGTCACAATTAAAAAAACAAAAACCCTGCATGCTGCAAGGAAGATCTCAAGTACCACAACTAAGACCTGGCGCAGCCAAATAAATTTTAAAAAAGGAAAAAGCAGCAAGTGATTTAAAGTATGTGGTTGGTTTTGTGGGGTCATTTCCACTGTCCTGCTATGAACTATATACACATACATTCAGGAGCGACAAAATGAGAATTGTGTAATTTTTGTGATTCTGCATAAGAGATAAGTGTTCCTATATTTGCTTTTAAAACTGCCATTGGGTAATGTAAAGATGATTGGTTAAATTTATGCTAATCGTGAACCTTTAAATTTTTCTTTGCTTAGATTGACATTAAATAACAAGTAAAAGACACCATGCCAAGTCAAGAGACCCCAGAAGAAAGGAAAGAGGTATATATTTTAGTACTTTCAAGGACATTTTTTCCTGCTTTTTGACCAAAGGAGCTGTATTTTCATTTTGCACTGAATCCAGCAAATTGTGTAATTGGCTCTGGGTAGATGACACCTCCAGTTCTAGGAGGTGTGCCAGAAGAGCAGCTGGGCTCAGAGGACGTCTCTGTAGTAAGATTTGATGAGCGTGTCTTCCTGGAGTTATGGTCACCAATGTCTGAAGCACTGGTGTCTCAGTTCTGCTTATTCATTTCTGTCCTCAGCTGGCAGCTTGCCTCTTCTCCCCAGCAAGAGCTCTTTCTGCAGCATCAGTGGTGTACCTGCTGTCATAGAACTTCTGACCAAGAAAGGAGCAAATCTAGTTTTATTACATCTTGTTCCCCCGACCCACCTCCGTAATTCATGTTCTTAGACTCTCTGCCTATAAGCTCTCACCTCCTCTGTAACCAAGGGTCCTCACTCTCCGTCCTCCCATTCATCCTCCTGCAGAGCCGGGCCTCTCTGCCTGTCCAAGTCACTGAGGACTTGGGCTTCCACCGCAAGGCTGTGCATCCATTTTCAAGGTGCACTTTGATGGGACGCTGTGTCCGGAGGTCAGTGTCCAACTTCTTGGTGCTTCCAGCTTAGGCCTAGCTGATACCTCACCACTCAGTCTGGACTGGAAGTGGACTCTGCATTTGCCGGCCGTTCTTCATACCGTGTGAGACGTAGCTGTTGTTTGTCCTCTCTGAAGTTTTACTATCACGCCTTGGTCATCACTCCAGGACAATTATTTAAAACGAGAGTTTCATCTGCTTTGTGCACTAGAGATTCTTCTTAGGGCTTCCTGAGATTTGTGATAGTATTTGATTCAATACTGAGCTCAGTACTTCATACATTCCCATCTTCTCGTGCTCAAGCAATAACAGTTCCCCAGCCAGCTCAAGCCTGGAAGTCTTTTTTCTAGGACATAATTGGGAACAGGCACCATCTTCACTTTATTTAAATTATCTTTATTAGAGAGTCTTTCCTGCCTCTGGAGGTTTTGTAAAATTTGTAGTCAGAATGTGTGACCTTTCCAGAGAGTTCCAGCTTTCCAATGAATTCATCACAGTCCGCTAAAGTACGTTTCCTGTGTATATGAATTATTTCTTCAAGTCGTCTCATTGTATCTTTAAGGACAGATACTTCCCTAGGAAAGTGTTGTTTTTCTTTGTGAGAGGGGGAGGTCCGGTTTCTCTAAATGATAGTCTTTTCTGTTTTGGTGTTCTGTTCTTAACTGGATAATTTTTGGAAACTTCACACCTACAGAAAAATTGAGAGGTTAGTGTACTGAACATCCTATGTACTCCTCAGCAAGAAACACTAATTGTTAACATTTTGCCACATTTTCCTTTTCTTTGTGTATGATATATACTTTTTTGGCTCAATAATTTGGAAGCAAATTACAGATGTGACATACCATCCCTAAATATTTCAGCATCTATCTCCTGTAAATAAAAGTATTTTCTGACATTAACTATAATACCATGCTCACATCTCATAAAATTAACAAGTCTAAAATGTAAAATATAACTTAACATTAAGTTCTCCTTATTTCACCCCAAAATGAATCTGATAACTTAAAATCATTTCCTTCTACCAAGATCATTTGAAACTACTGTGCAATCTGTTATTCAATCCCTCAACACCTACGCTTCATGGGAAGGAGTGTTCCTCCCAAAATAAACTGTCAAATGCACCACTCCCAAGCAGGCAGTAAAAATTCTGTGTTCCCAGGGCACATTACAAAAATCCAGCTTGGGACTTTCTTGGTGGTCCAGTGGTTGGGAATTTGCCTGTCACTGGGGGAACTTGGATTCATTCCTGGTCCAGGAAAATGCCACATGCCACATGGTAACTAGGCTCGTGAGCCACGACTACTGAGCCTGTGCTCTAGAGCTGGCCAGCCGCAACTGCTGAGCCCACGCACCTAGAGCCTGCGCTCTGCACCCAGAGAAACCACCGCAGTGAGGAGCCCATGCACTGCAACTAGAGAGTGGCCCCCCTACTCGCTGCAACTAGAAAAAAGCCAGGGCAAGGACATGAAGACCCAGTATAGCCACTAAAAAAATATTAAAAAAAAAAACTATTTAAAAAATCCAACTTGGCCAAAGTTCCTCAAGCACAGTGGCCAGTAGCATCTTGCCATAGCAACTTAGGAATTCTTCACTGCTGTCAGACATCGGCTGCTCTTCTGAATTTATTTCTTGATCGTATTCTAAGGCACCAGTGCTTCCAAACTCAAGTCTGGGAAATTCAACACATGTGCGTCCTTTTTAGGCATTTCTATTCCAACCAGAGACTCAATTTCTCTCTTAGATGATGTTCCTCATGTAATTTCTCTCTTTTGTTTTTCATTTTGAGTATCATATGGGTTGAGCCTCTAGTAGTTTCCTCAAGAGGAGTTCATAAGAATAATCTTCTCCAAATTCTGCAAGTCCAAAAAGGTTTGATTTTCCATTTTTCAAATAGAAAAGTGAAGTGAAAGTCACTCAGTGGTGTCCGATTCTTTGCAACACCATGGACTATACAGTCCATAGAATTCTCCAGGCCAGAATACTGGAGTGGGTAACCTGCTCCTTCTCCAGCGGATCTTCCCTACCCAGGAATCGAACCAGGGTCTTCTGCATTGCAGATGGATTCTTTACCAACTGAGCTATCAGGGAAGCCCTTTAAAATAGAAAGCTAGGTATAGCAATTTTAGATCACACATGCTATCCTTTTGAGGAGTTTTAGGATTTGTTCCACTGTCTCCCAGCACTGAATGTTGGTTTAAAGAAGTCTGAAGTCAGTGTGCTATATTTTGGTCTTTTTTGCTGAACTGCCTCAAATAATCTTTATCTATGAAGTCCAGCAATTTTGCTAGGCTGTGTCTTAGTAGTGAGAATCCTCATTAACTTTTCCTGGAATCAGCTGCGCCCTTTTAAGAGCTAGATTCAAACTGTTTGATTTCTGAAGTTTTGATGAATTGCATCTTAAAATATTTGTTCAATTAGTTGTTCAATTTGCTCAAAATTAAACATCTGTTCAATTTCCTTGGCTTTTATTGTCTTTTATTTTGGGGTAGTATTCTTGTATTTTTTAATTGAAGTATTATGTACAAGAAACCACCCAGATTTATGTATATGATTTGAGGGATAAGTTTGAATATATCTATATACCCATGAAACCATTGCCACAATCAAAGAGTGAAAACTTCATCACCCCCAAATCCTCTCTGTACCGTTTATGTATTTATTTTAAAAGATTTATTTGGTTGCACAGGATCTTCAATCTTCAGTGTGCCATCATGATCATTAGCTGTGGCATGTGAACCCTTGGTTGCAGCTTGTGGGATCTAGTTCCCTGACCAGGGATCGAACCTGGGCCCACCGAATTGGGAGCATGGTGTCTGAGCCACTAGACTACCACAACATCCTTTGTACCCTTTATACTCCATCCATGTGTCCTTTCTCACTGTTCTTATCATTGCCATGTGCCATTGATCTGCTTTCTATCACTTTAGATTCATGTGCATTTTCTAAAATTTTATGTAAGTGGTAGCATACACTATGTACTCTTTTGAGGGGGGTCTGGCTTTTATAATTATTGCAATTCACCTTTGCTGTGGCATGGATTGGTAGAAGTGGGGCAAACAGACATCCTTGCCTGAACTTCAGTGGGAGTTTTCCCTTGAATCCTTCAGGTAATTCTTTCTCCCTCTCATACCCTCTCCCTTGGCCTCCACTGGTACCTTCTTCACACACATGCACTTCTCATTCAGCTGAAGACTCAAGAGGGCCCTGCCACATCCCTAGCACCCTCTCCCTCTCTATGTAGCTTGTTTCCCTCTGAAGACTTTCTCTGAAAAATCTAGACCCCTTAGCCTCTCAGGTCTTCCAGCTCCTTCTACTGAACTGAGAGACCACCAGGCTATAATTGGGTAACCCCCTACCCCACCTGTGAAAACATCTAAAAACCCTCTCTCAGAGTAATCTGGGAGGGCTGGCCCATTTATTTCTTCTCAGGGACCACTGAACATCACTGAAAGATATCCACTTTTTGTTAAATGTTAATTTATTTGATTGAGCCAGGTCTTAGTCGCCACACACAGGACCTAGTTCTCTGACCAGGATTGAACCTGGACTTCCTGCACTGGGAGCATGGATTTGTAGCCACTGGACCACAAGAGAAGTTCCAAAATGCTTTGTCTGCTTTTTCAGGTTTTTTTTTTTTTTTTCTTCAGACAGAGGGTAAATCTGGTCCTTTATTATCCTATCTTGTTCAGAAGCGGAAGTCACCATTATTTACAATTTTGATGAATAAACTTTGAGTGAGGAGTGTTTTTTTCTTCACACTTGCAAGAGTTTACGCAGGAAGTTAGGTTCCAAGGCAGCAAGTATTTTCCTTATCACCCAGGAATGTAAGTGAGTCTTTCCTTCTCTGTAGATGATCGACACAGACTGCCAAGTTCTGGTCCTAAAGCAAAACTTCTCCTCTCCTCATTTTCACACGGAGAGTTTCCTGCAACACAACTTGACCGTGGGACTCCTCACATCACCCCTGCTCCTTCCTCCCTCAGGACCAAACTAGACCCAGGGAAGCTCTATTTCCTGGGCTGGGCACCCAACTCTCTTATAAGTATTGGATTTAGTTTTTAAATCTTAAGGTTTGCCTCTCACCTTGCATAAATGTACTTTGCAGGACTTCCCTGGCAGTCCAGTAGTTAAGATTCCACATTTCCACTGCAGTGGACGTGGGCTCAATACCTGATTGGGGAACTAAGATTCCGCATACTACACAGCGTGACCAAAAAGTAAAAAATATATATAATTTTTTTAAAACTGTACTTTGTACACTCTCTGAGATCTACCTCTCCATTCTTTCCTCTTCCCTCCCTTGCTCCCAATCAATTTCTACATCTTTTGACATCTTTCCACCTATTTAGTTTTGACTGTCTTATAATTTTGACAAAGTTAGGGTTTATCTAGGTGGCTCAGATGGTAAAGAATCTGCCTGCAATGCAGAAGACTGGGGTTCAATCCTTGGGTCAGGAAGATCCCCTGGAGAAGGGAATGGCAACCCACTCCAGTATTCTGGCCTGGAGAATCCCATGGACAGAAGAGCCTGGTGGGTTGCAAAAGAGTTAGACATCACTGAGTGACTAACACACACAGAGTTGAATTTGTTTCATATTCTTTTAGGTGATTTCCAGGAGAAGAACAGAGAAGCGTGAACTTGAGGCCATTATCTTTAAAGTGGAAGGTAAGGATTCTTCAGTTGCTGTGGCTGTTTAGAATTTAATTTTTGCATCTTCATTCAACCTGACACAGTCTCTGATCTCTCACACTCTATAAGGTTTAAAGCATGACTACTGAATACAGCGATGCCCCATAACCTGGGTCTACATATTGAGGCAGACTATGGCTTCCTTTCCACCTGGGATACATGGAGATCTCTCCTCTATTGAGTCTGGGGCTTCTCACACATTGATAGAGCTGGTGAAAGTCTAAGTCCATGAGGCTGTCTGAAGTCTGTCTTCCAAGAGCCTGGACTTGTGAGTTGGACAAACCTGAGCTTGAAGCTCAGCTACAACATTTACTACTTGTTGGACCTTGTCTTCACCAGCATTCTCCAGAGTAGAACCAATAGGATGGATCTAGTGAGACAAATAGATAAGATATAGATTCTAGATGGTGGTGGTTTAGTTGCTAAGTTGTGTCCGACCCTTACAACCCCATGGACTGTAGCCTACCAGGCTCCTCTGTCCATGGGACTTCCCAGGCAAAAATACTGGAGTGGGTTGCCATGCCCTTCTCTAGGGGATCTTCCCAACCCAGGGATCAAACCCATATCTCCTGCATTGCAGATGGATTCTTTACCCCTGAGCCATCAGGGAAGACCATAGATACTAGATATAGATAGATATAGAAATACAGAGATAGGATAGAGGTAGATAAGATATAGATGTTATTTATCTATCTAACTATATCAATTTTCTGTCTGTATAATTTATCATTAAGAAGAGGAGTTTAAGGAATTGGGTCTTGTGATTATGGAGGTTGTCAAGTCCAAAATCTTTGGTGTAGGCTGGAAATTCAGGCATGAACCAATGTTGCAGTCTTGACCTTGAAGGAAGCTGAAAAGCAGAATCCTTCCTGGAGGTGGTGGGAGGCAGGGAGGGAGATGGACCTCAGTCTTTTCTCTTTGGCCTTATCTGATTGGATGAAGTTTGAGTAAAGCTCAACTAGTTTGAGCTTTATTCAACTGATTTAAATACTAATCACATCTTCAAGGCGACGTCTAGACTGGTGTTTGACCAAACAACTGGGTAGCACAGCCTAGCCAACTTGATGTATGAAATTAACCATCACAGACCTTGAGTAACTTATTCAATCACATTGAGTCTCAGTTTTCTCATCTGTGAAATGGGAATATTTTTTTACCTTTCTTGGAGGACCATTGTGAAAATAAGACTGGATAGGTAAACCATCTAACATAGCATCTGGCAAATTGTGGGCTCTCAATAATTGAAAGCTACTCTTGTTGTGCCTAGATGATATATCTAATATGGTCTCCCGGAATCTAGTCCACTCTTTCCCATGCCCTTCCACCTCCTTCTGTATCTCGCAGCTAGAATTTAGGTTGAGAAACACTCAGGAAAGATTTGGAAGGAGGAAGCAAGCAAGATGTGCCAGCCACTGCTAGATGCCAAGGTCCAGTCACTGGCCACCAGTTTCATGGGTTTATACATGGTGGCAGCCAGAGCCGTGACTGCAGTTGCCTGGCCTCTGGCCTGCAGCTGTGGAGGTGTGCTTCGAGCTGTTAGTGACCCCCGACTCCTGTTCCTCCTACAAGCATCTTATTGATTAGATATAGATATACATTTTTTATTGTTGATTTATTCAGTTTTAGCTGCAATCAGTCTTCATTATTGTGAGGGCCTCTCTCTTTTCGTAGTTGTGGTGAGTGAGGACTACTCTCCAGCTGCGGTGGGCGGGCTTCCCATTGCCATGGCTCCTCTTGTTGTGGAGCACAGGATCAAGAGCACGTGGGCTTCGGCAGCTGTGGCTGGTGGGCTCAGTATTTGCAGTTCTGGGCTCTAGAGCACAAGCTCGATAGTTGTGGGCTTAGTTGCTCTGAGGCATGTGGGATCTTCCTGGACCAGGGATCAAACCCACATCTCCTGCATTGGCAGGGAGATGCTTTACCACTGAGCCACCAGTTCAGTTTAGTTCAGTCACTCAGTCGTGTCTGACTCTTTGTGACCCCATGAATCACAGCACGTCAAGCCTCCCTGTTCATCACCAACTCCTGGAGTTCACTCAGACTCACGTCCATCGAGTCAGTGATGCCATCCAGCCATCTCATCCTCTGTTGTCCCCTTTTCCTCCTGCCCCCAATCTTTCCCAGCATGCAAGTCTTTTCCAATGAGTCAACTCTTCGCATGAGGTGGCCAAAGTACTGGAGCTTCAGCTTTAGCATCAGTCCTTCCAAAGAAATCCCAGGGTTGATCTCCTTCAGAATGGACTGGTTGGATCTCCTTGTAGTCCAAGGGACTCTCAAGAGTCTTCTGCAACACCACAGTTCAAAAGCATCAATTCTTCGGCGCTCAGCCTTCTTCATGGTCCAACTCTCACATCCATACATGACCACTGGAAAAACCATAGCCTTGACTAGACGGACCTTAGTCAGCAAAGTAATGTCTCTGCTGTTGAATATGCTATCTAGGTTGGTCATAACTTTTCTTCCAAGGAGTAAGCGTCTTTTAATTTCATGGCTGCAATCACCATCTGCAGTGATTTTGGAGCCCCTGAAAATAAAGTCTGACACTGGGGAAGCCCCCTAATTGCTTATGTTAAGTTGAACTGCTTTGAGCTTGAAACACCTGGAGTGGTTTCTGTTTCTGCCCTGAGTCCTGGCTGCTGCAGAAGACTCCACTGAAGGTCACTTCACCATGTCCTCATCTCTGCATGTGGGAGGCTCTGCAGACTGGCACTCTACCCACCAGATCTGGGAAGGTTCTCTGGTGCGTCCTCAGCGGGCCCTGTCAGTGAGAGACAAGGCCCTATAGTCAGAGCTGTCATGATGACGTGGGAATCGGAGAAAGCATCAGCAACAGCCAGCCCAGCCCAGGGCATTTGATTGGCTGCACTGGTGCTCTCACTTTGCACTGAGATTTCAGTGTAGACAGATAGCTCCACTAACTGGAATCTTCCATTAACAGGATGTTCTTCTCCTGGAGGTCGCTCAGCCCAGAGCTGGGCATCTGTCCTCAGCAGCCAGATTTTATCGCCTTGTAGTATTTATAGCTGTAAACACCTGGGCATACTTAAAGAAACATCTCCTTCAAAAATAAAAATAAGAGAACCCCACCCATGTTTCCCAAATGAGGACACAGCCCACAGACCCTTCATTACGGGTAGTAAAAGTGGTCTCTTGACCTCCCCTACCCTCCTCCCCACTGCAGCCTAGTTTGGAGGGTGATATAAAGAGTGAATCATAGAATAACCCTTAGCGTGCTGGGTGAGAACCACAGACACACTGTGGGTGGCTGGGTGCTGACTTCATAATGAGCGCAATGTTAAGGGTTAAGAAAACAGAGAGAGACAGAGGGCCAGGGAACATGAAGACAGACAGGTTGTGACTGCTGAAGTCAGGAACGGCTTACAGAGGGGAGATGCGCAAGGTTTTTAATAAAATTAGCTTTTACCTTCATCAGGTGCCTACTGTGTACATTCCATGTATGATATTTAATCCTCACAAGCCTGTGAGGTAGGATTATTAGTCCCATTTTACTTATGAAGAAACTGAAGTTCAGAGAGATTAAGAGATGTCCGCCAACACCTCGGTGGAAGCACAGTTAGAGCCTGAGCCTAGAGCAAGGCTTATAAACACTGTGCTACATCGTGACCCGGAGGCTGCTCGGAGGTGTTATACCAAAGAAGGGGATCAAAGCCCATTAGGAAAATAGCAAGTTGAGAAAATTCTCAGTTAATTGAAACAAAATCGTCTGGATGCTTTGTCTGTTCTCATTGCAGGGCTTATCAGAGCCTTTAACATGCTATTGAAACTGATGGAGAGAGAGACCATTGAGAGATGGCCAGGAAGGAAGAAGAAAAAAAATCTTGTTTGCACACATAGTTCATAGAGAGAGCAATGTAATTGCAATGACCTAAGAAAACATTCTACATCCAATCCCAGACAAAATACCAAGCCACAGAAATGGAGAAAAATTTGTGTGTCCAGCAGTGGACAGCTTTTCAGTGCAGGCAAGAATAAATACATACACACAGTGAGCAGACCACACACTGGGGAGAGACTTAACTAAACTGGCTATCGTTAGGTGAGGTATGCCCATGTGCTTGTAATTTGTGTTTATTTTTCTTTTCTGTCCTTATGATAGAAACATCTGCTGTTTTTATACTGCTTCAGAAAGAGCTGGCTACATAAGCAAAATGAGAAGGCCTGGCTTCTTGTTCAAGAAGCAGGGAGAAAAATGCCAGTTAATGTACAAAAACAGTGAGCTTTTTTCTTTCCTTCTGTGGTTTCTCAGCTAATTGTGGTGGGGTTTATGTGCTTTTTAAAGTCCTTCTAGGTAAAGAAAAATGAAGGTTTTAAAGTCTGAGCATGATTTTTACTGTTCTTTATACTGTGCAATGCCAAGTTTAAATGTAGCCTCTGAACCAAGAGCTGGGCTTCTCTTAGCCTAGGACTCTGTGCGGCTGTCCAGATCGTGTGCCCATGAAGCCATCCTCATCTGGCGAACAAGAAGAAACGCTTTTGTTTTACCGTTTTAGAGCCGCTGATTTTATGCACCTCAGACAGTACTATTGGATTTCTGACATTTACGGCGTTTCTCCTGTGGGGAGTTCTGGCACATTTTTGACCGACAGAATCCACCTTTGAAAGATGAAAATGGCCACTTCATTAGAGAGAGAGGAGTCAGCAAGAAAAATGTTTCCCTTGCACTTTTCCAAGCTGTAAATGTCACTGCTCATTGCGAGGAAATGTTTCCAGGGCCAAGGCTGATAAGCCCATCAGGCAGCCTCAGGTGAAGGCATTTCATAAACAGGTTTGAAACTTGCTGGGTGGCCTCAGGGCTGAAGGGACTACAGGAGAGGCTGAGAAATGGTTTCCTTGGAGAAGAACAAACAGGGGTGGAGGCAGGGGAACTGGACATCCCCTGGGAGAGCCTGGTGTCTCTAGAGGCTGCCCTGGGCTGAGTTAAGGCTGCTTGTCCATCACTTCTTGGGAGGTCTGAGAGGCAGGTCTGTGTTTACTGATCCTGTGGGTTGCAGCCTCTCAAACCAGCTCCAGTCTCTCATCAGCTGGGGGCAGTATGCTGACTAACCTCCACATCTGAGCATCATGGACAGTGCTGTGGGTCCTGGGTGGCAGGAGTTGTTTCTTCCGGCTTGGTGCTCTCTGCTGGCCGCTCTTTCTGCTGCCTCCACTAAGACCTGTTTTTGGTGTGAAGGTCCCAGCTGGCACTTGGGGCTGTGGGCTGTGGGCTTTCCCAAGATCTTTCATTTTTCCTGGCTGCCTCTGTTGTGGGGATGGTTGTGCCAAAGCCCCTCTGTCTGGTAAAGGATCTCCTGCTGTTTCTGTCTGTCTGCATCCCTCTGTGGTTGATGACCCAAAGCCCTCTGATGACAGTATTCTTAAAAAAACAATAATAATAAAAATATCTTGGGTTTCACCCCCTTCCCCCAACCAAGGGCTTCCCTGGTGGTCTAGTGGTTAAGAATTGGCCTGCCAATGCAGGGAACATGGGTTTGATCCCTGGTCAGGAAAGATCCCACATGCCCAGGGCAACTAGACCTGTGTACCACCAACTACAGAGCCCGTGTGCCCTGGAGCCTGGCTCTGCAACAGGAGGAGCCAGCACAATGAGAAGCCCGGACGCTGCAACTGGAGAGTACCCCCTGCCCTCATCGCGACCAGAGAGAAAGCCCACGTGAAGCAGTGAGGCCCAGCACAGCCAAATAATTAATTTCTGAAAAGCTCCCTTGGAACCAGAGGGCCCCAGAAGGCTCATATGGCTAAAAGCCCCACGTGAGCAGCCCAGTCTTTGGCTGTTCTTTTGTCTGAGCTTCCCTAAGGGCCTCTGCAGAAACTTCCGGATGTTGTTCTGTATGTCTGCGGCACGTCGTTCACCCGGTGGTCTGCCATGGGCTTTCGTGTTATATTCTCGGTCTGGAGATCTGGAAAGGCTGTCCATCAGGCTATCACCGAGAGGGCTGCCCTCTCTCCTGGTCCTCAGGCATCACCTAGTCCTCCACACCCACCTGGAGGACCTCACTGGTGGCTAGAGCAACCCCACTTCCCCTGCCATGCCGGCTATGGTGCAAGTATGTTGGTGTCTTATGCCTTAAACACAGTGAATGTTCCCGTCCACTTTGCTTGTTCACAAAACCAGTACTCATGATTCTCATGACATCTTGTCAATGGAAAAATAAATCAGTATTTAAGAGAGAGATGGAAAATTTTGTTCAAACCAACCTGAGGATTATAACCAGACAGACTTTCAGAGAGTTCTGGGCACTGTTCTACCTGTTAGAGGTCAAGGCACAGGTCTATGAGTTTCTGAGACACAGGGTCATACATCAAAATAACATATTGAGTTTATACCATCAATGAGGTGAGTCATAGGCCATCATGACATCGTGACCCTTTACAGGATTGAGGAAGAATGTTATTGCCTAAGGAGTTACCTTGTTGACACCAGGAAAATATTGTGGGTTTTTTTGGCGAGCACATATTCCTGTTTCTTCTAAGAGGATTTGGTTGATGAATAACACAGATGCACAATGCACACTAACGGGGAGCCGTAGTGGCTCCAATGGCAGAGCGGCTCCAAATTTATGTTAAAGTATTGGGTTGGTCAAAAAGTTCATTCAGATTTTTCCACTGATCTTATGAAAAAGACTTTTTGGTCAACTTGATAATTTTACTTCATCAATCTTTTTTTGTTGTTTTCTAAGACTTTAAAAATTTTATTTATTTATTTATTTTAATTGGAGGCTAATTACTTTACAATATTGTAGTGGTTTTTGCTATCCATTGACAAGAATCAGGCATGGGTGTACATGTGTTCCCCATCCTGAACCCCCTCCCACCTCCCTTCCCCTCCCATCCCTCAGGGTCATCCCAGTACACTAGCCCTGAGTGCCCTATCTCATGCATAGAACCTGGACTAGCAATCTGTTTCATATACGGAAATATATATGTTTCAATGCTATTCTCTCAAATCATCCCACCCTCACCTTTTCCCATAGAGTCCAAAAGTCTGTTCTTTATCTCTGTGTCTCTTTTGCTGTCTGGCATATAGGGTCATTGTTACCATCTTTTAAAATTCCATATATATACGTTAATATACTGTATTGGTATTTTTCTTTATGACTTACTTCACTCTGTATAATAGTCTCCAGTTTCATCCACCTCATTAGAACTGATTCAAACACATTCTTTTTAATGGCTGAGTAATACTCCATTGTGTATATGTACCACAGCTTTCTTATCCATTCATCTGCTGATGGACATCTAGGTTGCTTCCATGTCCTGGCTACTGTAAACAGTGCTGTGATGAACACTGGGGTACACGTGCTTCTTTCAATTCTGCTTTTTTTAAAGACTTTTTAAAAAATGTGTTTCCATTTTTGAAAACATCTTTATTGAATCTGTTACGATATTGCTTGTTTTATGTTTTGGCTTTTTGGCCGTGAGGCATGTGGGATCTTACATCCCCCGATCAGGGATTGAACCTGCAGCCCCTGCATGGGAAGGTACAGTCTAAACCACTGCACTGCCAGGGAAGTCCCACTGTGTCAACCTTTCCGAGGCTTCTGTGACTTTCCATATTTCTGGTGAATACATTTGAGAAGATGATGTGGTGGGCACAGGTCACTCAGCAGGAGCGGGCTTCCCTGAGCTTGGAGGCCAGGCCGGGCTGGTCTCAGTGTTTCCTTCTTCCAGCTATCGCTCTGAGCACTGACTTTCTGAAACCAGGTCCTGGTCGAGCACCACAGTGTCAGCTGTAGGTCTGTCTGCTGGTTTCCCAAGGGTTGAGGGTTTTATTAACTAGCAAATGTATACACACACACATTCATATACACACGGACGGTGAAAGTCATGCAGTCGTGTCAGACTCTTTGCAACCCCATGGACTGTAGTCCATGGAATTCTCCAGGCCAGAATACTGGAGTGGGCAGCCTTTCCCTTCTCCAGGGGATCTTCCCAACCCAGGGATTGAACCCACATCTTCTGCACTGCAGGTGATTCTTTACCAGCTGAGCCACGAAAGAAGCCCTCATATACACACATAAAGCACAAAATATAGTTTAAAGAAAAATCTTTAGGATCTGAGCACAACTCTTTGGATATCCTTCATGGTAGTGACTCTTTATCTCTGAAAGTATATTTGATTTTTGGAAATGGACGAAGATCATTTGGAGCCTGTGATATATATTATGATTCATGATAAGAAATAAATACTTGGTCTTGTCCCCAGTTCCTGACACAAGGCTCCTAAAGTCCTTGTAAGGTCCTCAGTGGTAAGAGCACTGGGAACATCTTTGTTCTAACGAGGGAACTCTGGGTGGGCTCCTGAGCGGGGGCCAGTCACCAGAAAGACCAAGCCATGATTCAAAGCTTGGCAATTTCAGTGCCCCTCCCACTTCTCTAGAGAGGGAAGAGGGGCTAGAAATGGAGTTAATAATGATCATGCTTATGTGAGGAAACCGCCATAAAATCTTGATAGTATGGGGTTAGGAGAGCTTCCAGGCACATGGACTCATATGCATGCTGGGAGCGTGAAACACCCCAAGTCCATGGAAGCAGAAGATTCCTGCACCCGGGACTCTCCCGGACTTTGCCCTAAGTATGTCTTCCTCTGGTTTTCACCTATATCCTTTATCATATACTTTACTAAATTGATAAATGTGAGAAAATGTTTCCCTGAGCTCTGTGAGCTGCTCTAGCAAGTCAGTTGAATGCAATGAGGGGTCACAGGAAAACCTCTGAAATGTCGCCAACCTGGATAGAATCTGTGGATAGCCTGGGACCCTACTACTTATGAGTGGCATCTGAACTGTGGGATAATCTCATAGGACTAATCCCTTAACCTGTGAGATCTAAAGCAATTTCCAGGCAGATGGTATCAGAATTGAGTTATACTGATAGAACTCCCAGCTGATGTCAGAGACTTCCTTGGTGAACAGAAAAAGACACACATTTGGTAGCCAGAAGTGTCAGAAATGAGGTAGTCTGTGCAAAAGTGAAGGAGAAAAACACAGCAAGAGAAAGACTCAGATTTTTCCAACATAGAGCATGCTAGTTAAGTGGGCTGTGAATTTACGTGGTGGATAAACTGGTAAAATGGGCAATCATGGTGGGGGAGGAATGACAGAATGAAAGCACACATATATAGATATTAATATAGGTAATATAATAATATAGATATTAATATGTGCTACTGCCACCCTGAGCCCAGCATTCTGCCTGGCACTGCAGTCATGGTCCTTTGCACTACAGGTGGATACTATCATCACCATTTTCCAGGGGAGGAAACCAAGGTCAGAAGAGATTAAAAAAAAAAAATCCTCCATGACTTAGTGGTAAAATTGAAACTGGAATCTAATGAGAGATTTTTGAAGTTAAAATTTGAAAGAAGCAGAAAGAAGAACATCGTGGTTACAAAGCAATGGGATGATTTTCTAATTTGGCTCCAAGAACTGGCTTTTCAGATTATTTTAAGCCAATGAATCTGAAAATGTTTTCAGAGAAGGCAGCAGCATCATAATAAAACTAAAGTTCCCAAGGAAACCAGTGTGATGGGAACAAATACCTCCCTAGCCTGCCTCTACATTATTTTTGTTTGAAGTCAGAGAATTTCCTAGTCCCACCTCAGATACAGGTCTTTAGAACCTGGGATCTTGGCACCAGAACAAGTCCGGGAGACATTTATCAGCACCCTCATTCTAGGTAGGTGAAGTTCAGCTCCAGAAACAGGGAGTTACTTGCTCAAGCTCACTCTGTGAACTGACACCCATGTGCTTGACAGCTGGCAGAGCTATCTCGCCATTGCACGCTGCTTCCTCCCAGCTTTGCCCACCCCCACTGATACACCTCCCTAATAACAAGAGTTAACTTAAAAAACAAAAACAAAACTGTGTCAGACACTAAAAAGTGCATTATCTTATCAAGACTTCAAGGAAACATTATGGGTAAGAAGTGTCATTCCCATTTCGCAGACAGTAAAACCAAAGACCTGAGAAATCTAATGATAGGATCAGGAAATTGAAGCTCAAGTATTTGAACCCAGGTCTGCCCATCTCCAGGTCCCATGCATTTAACCACACTGCCTCGATTTGCCCCAGATTCTTCTCTAAGCCTCTTCTTGTGTCCCTGAGGAACCCCAGGGGAAAATAAGGCACATTCCACTTCAGGTCACTCTCCCTCCTGCCAGTCACTTCCCCTGTCACGTTTGTTTTGCTGGAGGCCTGCTTTCTTCCCTGGGAACCTGGAGGAACAATGAGCGGTGGCCACGCCCCCGGGGCCCCGCCCCCATCCTGGACCGCTTCCTCAGCTTCCCCTTGCTCACGCTTGACCCGGCTGAGACTGCGTTGGAGGCCCCTCCAGCTCGCCTACCAAGTGCGTCAATCACTTGTTTACTTGCTTTTCCTGCCTGGCTCGGGGGTTCCGCTGGCTATTTCTTCCGTCTGGAGGTTCTCCTGAGGTGAGCTTTGATCTTCAGATTGGAAGGGGCAACAGGAAGATGGTGAGAGATGCGAGGAGTCTTGTCAGCATCTGACTCATTCTGTGAAGAAGGAAAAAAAAAAAAACAACCACTCTCTTAAAGCAACTTGAGGATGCTGGTGAGAACTGTGGATCCTTGCCAGTGCCAGAATGGAGGTCTTCCTTTTCTCTGGGACAAAGCTGGAAAAGGGATTAAAATTTCCACAAGTCCGAAGTAAATTCCCCTAACTTAGGCACCCGTGTAATTGACTGGATAATACACTGGTGCGCAGCCTTTCCACACATAGCCACGACTGCAGGCCCCCTTTTCCACCACTGGGGGGAGATGTTTTTAGGTGTGTGTCTTCTCTTGGACAAGACTGCTTATACAAACCACGACTGGCTGGGTCTGATTTGAGAGGTGGCATGGAAACTCTTCTGCGATAGTGCCTGAAATCCAACCCATCAGACAGCTTTCTTTCTTTCTTTTTTTTTTCCTGCATCAGGTCTCAGTTGCAGCGCGTGAAATCTTCGCTGTGGCGTGTGGAGTCTCTCTGGTTGTGGTATGTGGTCTCCAGGGCACTCGGGCTCAGTAGCTGCAGTGTGTGGGTTTAGTTACCCTGTGGCATGTGGGGTCTTAGTTCCCAGACCAGGGATTGAACTCGAGTCCCCTGCATTGGAAGGTGGATTCTTAACCCCTCGACCAGCAGGACAGTCCATAGACAACTACCTATTGGGGCTTAGGAAGCTTTCTGGTCCTCAAAATCCATGTTAACACGAAAATGTACTACTGGGTAGGGACGTCTAGACATTAAAATGTCAGTTAAGGTCCCAGCATAGAAGGGACACTCAGAAAGTTTTATCTGAAGGCTACCAGTTAACTGAAGGTATTTGATTTCATTACTTTGCAGGGTGCTTTGATTGTTATGTAAATGTATACTATTAAGTAAATTATATGTATAGGACTGTATTTTAAATATATGTAGAGTTGAAAATATAGTACGTTTAACACCTATGTACTCACCACAGAAACTGAGAAATCAAACATTAACCGGTATCTTACAAGTTCTGCAAATGCTCCTCTCTAAATAAAACCTCCCAACTCTTCTTTGGAAGTAATTGTCATGTTGACTTTGGTGCTGATCATGCTCTTGATTTTCATTATAGTTTTTACTAACTAGGTACATTTTCCTAAACAATGTTTGTTGAGTAGAAGCACAGATCTAGCTCAGGATAACAGGGCAGTGTTGTTTCTTTCTTTTTTTTTTTTTTTAATTTAATTGTTTATTTTGACTGCATTGCTGTACACAGGCTTTTCTCTAGTTAGGACAAGCGGAGGCCACTCTCTTTGGTTGGGGCGCATGGGCTTCTCACTGTGGTGGTTTCTCTTGTTGCAGAGCACAGGCTCTAGAGCCCATGGGCTTCAGTAGCTGTGGCACATCAACTTAGTGACCCCATAGCATGTGGAATCTGCTGGAACAGGGATCACATGTCCCCTGCATTTGTAGATAGGTTATTAACCATTGGACCACCAAGGAAGTCTACCCTTGTTTGATGAAGATGTTCAGGAGAGAGATAAACTAAACAGAGTCTCTGGATCAGTCTGGTTTCAGTTTCTTCAAGAGGTTACAAGAGACCCTTCTGAGGCAGTAGGTGGACAAGGTCATGAGTGGATCTTGGGAAACCAGAGCTGGACATCTGTGACCATCTTCTAGGGCTGCTGTGGGGGGGTCAAGTATTCAGTATCCAGAAGAAATATAGTCCAAAAATCTGGGCTGCTCTGGGTTTTCTGCTTCCCTAGTGCTCCTTAAGTAGATCAAAGTAGAGCACTTCTTTGAGGGTGAAATGAGCATCCTTAGCTGATCCAGAATATGGGCTATGCTGCAGGAAAAGCATCAACCTCATTAGAAATGACTAAGGTAAGTCACGAACAAATCATCTCAGCTACACTCACCCAGGAATTCTCTCAAGTTAAAAACAAAAGGGTCAATAGCAGTAGAGATCTTGGTGATGAATTGTGCATGCTAAGTTGCTTCAGTCATGTCTAATTCTTCGTGACTCTGTCAAGTGTAACCCTCCAGGCTCCTCTGTCCATGGGATTCTCCAGGCAAGAATATTGGAGTGGGTTGCCATCTTCTCCTCCAGGAGATCTTCCCAGCCCAAGGATCAAACCCAAGTCTCTTATGTCTCCTGCACTGGCAGGCAGGTTCTTTACCACTAACACCACCTGGAAAGCCCCCTTGGTGACGATAACTCTCTACCTATCTACCCTTTGAGGCATTCTGTTCTAATCTGGACTGGTTGTCTTGGATGCCTTATAGACAGCTGGCAATCTGAGATCACTGTTTACCATCCTTATGGATATTTCTTAGTCCTTCTTTAAGTGCTGGAGCTCATGTTTCCTATTTAATGCCTTTCTCTTTCTTAGCTTACTTTTTATTTATTTATTTTTTTTGGTGGTGCATGCACTCTAGTAATTCCCTGAGAAAGTATGCATCAGGAGAGAAATTTGTTGAGACTATACAGGTCTGGAAATGTTTTTATTCCATATAACTTGATTTATAGTTGAGCTAGATATAGAATTTTAGATGGAGGATAATTGTTCCTATTTTGAGGGCATTTCTCCAGTTGTCTTCCTTCACATATTACTGTTGAGAAATCTAAAGCCATTCTGACTCTAGATCTTTGGTAATAAGGGGAATTATGGAAAAAAAGGTTTATCCATTTTCCCCCCATTTACCTCATTTTGAGTAAACAATGACTGTGCTGTGTGTGCTAAGTCACTTCAGTCATGTCTGACTCTTTGAGACCCCATGGACTGCAGCCTGTCAGGCTCCTCTGTCCATGGGAATGCACCAGCAAGAATACTGGAGTGGATTGCCATGCCCTCCTCCATGGGATCTTCCTGACCCAGGTATTGAACCTGTATCTCTTCTGTCTCCTGCATGGGTTGGTGAGTTCTTTAGCACCTGGGAAGCCCTCTGAGGATTAAATTACCTGACCTGATGATGTTAGACAGCTATTAAGTGGCAGAGTTAGGATTCATACCCCAGTCCTATGATTCCAAAATCTTTTATTCTTTTAAATGATGTTTTTCAGGTAAAGAAATACATGTTGCCATAGATACATTAGAAAATATAAAATTCCAAGTAAATAAAAAAAAATAAAGTCACCAAGACTATTGGGACTTACCATGATTTATAATTTATAATAATAATTTATCATTTATTTGTGTCTCTTAATTTGAACTGTTTGGGTTGATAAACCTATTCTCTTTACACTATATAGCATCAGTCAAGGGCAGCAGGAATGGGCAAGAGTCAGGGCCTGGAGGGGCTTCCCTGGTGGCTCAGAGGTTAAAGCGTCTGCCTCCGATGCGGGAGACCCGGGTTTGATCCCTGGGTCGGGAAGATCCCCTGGAGAAGGAAATGGTAGCCCACTCCAGTATTCTTGCCAGGAGAATCCCATGGGCAGAAAAGCCTGGTAGGCTACAGTCCACGGGGTCGCAAAGAGTCGGACACGACTGAGCGACTTCACTTCACTTCACTTCAGATTGATATGGTTCAGTACCCTGGAGAGCTCCATAGCAGTAACATCTATGGGAGACTCTGCAGAACAATGGCTAGGAGTTTTCTAATAGTTTTGAATTCCTTTCCAACAATGGATGTTAAAAGTGGAATGGAGGAGGCAGCTGGTCTCTTGGTCTGATTCATTCTCATATCTCTCTAGTTTAATGAGTTTCCTGAGAGTAGGTCATTATTTTCATTACTATGCATTTTCTCAGGCTGTCTCCCTAGCTGGGGATGCCTGGCTCATTTCTACTTATCCTTTAATGTTTCATTTAATCACTAATTTATCCAAAAAGTTTTCTGATCTCCCTCTGCCTTCCCCTCAGAAAATGTCCCCCCTTTCTTCTGCATCTCTCTTGGTCATTACACAAGCTACAGTAGATTCTAACTGTCTGTCCTCCTAGCTTGACTATGAGTTCCTTGAGGACAGGGACTGTATCTCAGTTATTGTTGGTCTTAGTAAAAACTCAATAAATAGTATTAAATATTTAATAAATGAGTGAATTGTCTGTTGACAGTTGGGAGCTATTGAAGGTGGCTCTCAATGACTTTGCACCACCTCCCCCCACTCCCTCTTCTGACCAGAAGACATTTGGCAGTGTTTGGAAATTTTTGTTGTTGCAACTCAGGGTGGGTACTGCTAGTGATACAGTACGTAGAGACCACGGATGCTTCCCAACATCCTAGCAAACACAGGACAGCCTCCACAACAAAAATTACTCTGGCCCCCAAATGTTATTCATGCTGAGGTTGGGAAACCCTTTTTAGAATAATGAAATGGACTTAATCTAACTCTTCTTTAATCAGTTTATGAGTCTTCAGAGAGCAGTGAGTCCAACTAGGTCATTTTACAGATGAAAAGCTGAGTTAGTTGGTTGTAGGGTAGGGCAAGAACGTGTACCATGGCACCGTTTCCACATGGTTAATGTTACTTTTCCACCTGGCTAATGTTACTTTTTAACCATCCAGGACTCTGACTGGTGAAGGGACAGAATGTTTTTTCATATGTGTGTGTGTGTGTGTGTGTGTGTGTGTGTGTGTGTGTGTGTATGTGTATATATATATATATATATATATATATATATAGAGAGAGAGAGAGAGAGAGAGAGGCTTCCCAGGTGACACATTGGTAAAGAATCTGCCTGCCAGTGCAGGAGATAAAGAGACACAGGTTTGATCCCTGGGTCAGCAAGCTCTCCCAGAGTAGGAAATGGCAACCCACCCCCATATTCTTGCCTGGAAAATTCCATGGACGGAGGAGTCTGGTGGGCTATAGTCCATGGGGTCACAAAGAGTCAGACATGACTGAGCATACGTGCACACACATGCATTTGTTTAGTTTTGCTGCCCCAGGTCTTCGTTGCTGTGTGGGCTTTTCTCTAGTTGTGGCATGCGGAGGCTGCTCTCTAGTTGCAGGGCACGGGCTCACCACTGCAGTGGCCTCTTTTGCTGTGGAGCCTGGCTCTCGATGCATGGCCTTCCACAGCTGCAGCATGTGGGCTCAGTAGCTGCAGAGCATGGGCTCAATTGCTCCGTGGCGCGTGGGATCTGCCCAGGCCAGGGACTGAACCCATGTCTCCTGCACTGGCAGTCATGTTCCTTACCACTGAGTGGCCAGCGAAGTCCTAGCATGGTTTTCTTCATGCACATTATCTGGGGTTCATCAATTAGGTTTGGGGAACAAGGATGAGAATGTAAAGACTGGAGGAAAAAAAATGTCTGGCATCACAGAACAGGCCCAGCCAGCCTCTTCCCACCCCATCCTCAAATCTGCCTCTTTTTTTTTTTCCTTTTTTAGAAAGATGTGCCACAAATCTAGGGCTGAATGGAAGAGTTCTCTCAATGGTTCATTTCAGAACAATTCAATCTGCTCTGGGAAATGAGAGATTAGCCTTTGGAAGAGTAAATTATTTTAAGCCACTCTACATTAGAACCAATTAGAGCGCTGGAGGTCCCAGCCTGCCACAGGAGAATTTACTCTAATTGCTATAAACCAAGGTCCACTATAACTTTCCTCCCATCAGCAAATAGCAGCATTTGGGCAGAGAAACTCAGTCTCCAAAGGAAACTTTGAACCAAATGTGATGGCTATCTCCCTCTTCAAGTGCCTCAGATTTAGAATGCTTTTGATCCCAAAGAGTGCCCCAACAATAACTCTCATGAGGCAAATCTGCTATTTCCCCAGCAGCAATCACAATGCTTGGATTTCTCCCATTCAGCTCTGTTGACTTAGAAAAAAGTAATCCAGACACAATACACAGTGAATCAGCAGAGGAAAGAAATGTACAAAAGAAGAATCCATGTGTCATCTTGAATAAAAGTACCTTCCAATAAATTTGGTGAATTGTCTTCAAGGGAATCAGCTGAACGTGTTAATCATTTATTGTATAGCATAATTGTCTGGTGCATATGTGATTAGCTGGAAATGATATTTGTGGGCCCACTGAGGCTATGAAATGATGCAGAGGGGTAGCTTGTTGGCACAGGAACAGCTCAACTTTCTTTGCTAAAGTTTGCCTTGGAGCATCAGAGGCTGTTCCTGAGTTGGTTGCTACTGGTATGAGAATATGGGGACAGAAAAGGACAATAAACAGCAGGTCCTAGTAAGAAAAAGTTGTCTTTCCACATCTATTCCTTGTCCTCTCCCTTTCTCCTGCCCCCTACCATACATGAACACCATGAGGAGGAATAGTTTAATAACTCAGAATTGAGACTCAAATAGATCTAGGTTTGAATTCAGTTATACATTTTCTGAGCCTTAGATTCTTCACCTATAAATTGGAACTAATAGACCTCATAAACTGTAGCCTGCCAGGCACCTCTGTCCATGGGGATTCTCCAGGCAAGAATGCTGAAGTGGGTTGCCATGCCTTCCTTCAAGGGATCTTCCCAACTCAGCGATCTAACTCATGTCTCCCACATTACAAGTGGATTCTTTAGCATCTGAGCCACCAAGAAAGCCCAGGAATACTGCAGTGGGTAGCCTATCCCTTCTCCAGGGGATATTCCTGCCCCAGGAATCGAACTGGGGTCTCCTGCATTGCAGGAGGACTCTCTACCAGCTGAGCTACCATAATGGGATATGGATGGTCAAATGTAAGAAAAAAAAAATTCTCTGTTAGGTGGCCACTGGAAGTTCTGAGATCTAATGATATTCTAAACCTCTTCACAAGATGTAAAATGGTTGGGTTTGTGGTTAACCAAATTGTTGTGGGTTTTTAAAATATTTATTATTTCATTTCTAGGGGCTTCCCTGGTGGCTCAGTGGTAAAGAATCTGCCTGCCAATGCAGGAGACGTGGTTTCCATCCCTGGGTCAGGAAGATCCCCTGGAGGAGGAAATGGCAACACACTCCAGTATTCTTGCCTGGGAAATTCCATGGACTGAGGAGCCTGGTAAGCTATAGCCCCTGGGGTCACAAAGACTTAGTGACTAAACAATAAGAAAATTTTATTTCTAGTTTATCATTAATTTCAACTAACCAAACAATTGCTCAGTTCTGTTTTTAGGTTTCTAGCAAATAGGTTTGGCACTGAGCCGGCTTGGAGAAAGTTCAAAACTATCTGGACAGTGCAGTAACCTAGAGTTTAGAGAGAATGTCAGATGAGAATCACCTTTCCATCAGTCCAAAGGGAGACTGCTTTTCTGGTGGCTCAGCTGGTAAAGAATCCGCCTGTGATGTGGGAGACCTGGGTTTGATCCCTGGGTGCAGAAGATCCCCTGGAGAAGGCAAAGGCTACCCACTCCAGTATGCTGGCCGGGTGAATTCCATGAACTGTATAGTCCAAGGGTTTGCGAAGAGGTGGACATGGCTGAGTGACTTTCACTAATTCACTAAAGACAGATCAATGCTTCTGCCATGAAAGAAAAAGGGAGTCAGTTGGTGAGTTGAAGTTAGCATAAATATAGGGTGGTGATGGGTATCTTAAGTGCAAAGGTACCCACAAGCAGCTTGTCATCAGAATAATTGGAAAACTATTACAAAAATAGACAGATTCCTGAGTCCACCCTGGAGAGTCAATGGCCGTGGAGCAGCTCAGGACCCTGCTTCTTCTCAAAGTGCCAGGGTGATTCTGATGATCGGTCAACTTTGGAAACAGCTCAGAAGGTGGACAGTTCAGGCTATTTCTTTACAAGTGGCTCATTGAGTATTAGCATCTCTATTCCATTTACCTTTGCAAAGATCTGACCCATGTCTCTTCAACATAATGTGAGAAAGGTTTAGGAGAGTCTTAAGAGGCACTTGGAGCTGATTCCAGTTCCGAGGCAGTGGTTGTGGACTAGGTGCCTGAGAAATGACACTCTCTGATGACTATCATCAAATATATTTTCAACTTTAAGTCTAGCATACTCTAAGACCTAAACTTTAGGATATAAACTTCCATCAATCCTCACCAGGCACTCAAAAGTGTCTTCCAATATACCTTGAACTTTTCTCACTTGTTCATATCTTCCTCTTCCATCAGCAATGAGCTCAGCTCCACTAATAGAGGCAGTATGACCTGGTGCTTAAGAGGCTGGCTTTGAAATAAGGCACACTGGAATTCTAGTGTGGCTGCGAGCCAACTTGCACTGTGCTGGTCAACATCCTAGGGAGGCTGAGCAATAATATGGGAAGTGCCTGAGCACTCTCAAGTTTTGCCTAGAGGGAAAACATACACTTCTGTCTCGTTCAAGTCACTATTATTTTTGGTCATTGCTCAAGAATCTGAAACTACATCCTAACAACTAATAAACCAGCCATTGCAATATAGATGAGAAGAGTTGCTAGAGGAGATGCACTTGGTGCTTCAGGAGCATACCTGCAGGGACCAAACCCTACCTGGAAGGCAAACCTAAGAGGCTTCCTAGCCAAGGTGATATTTTAGTCAAGTATATAAGATGAGTGGTACTTAGGGAGGGGAGGAAGGGAGGAAAGGATGCCCCAGATAAAGAGAAAAATGTAAGGAAAGTTACAGAGGCAGGAAACAACATGGGATGTTTGGGAAATGGTTGTTTAGCATAGCAAAGAGCTGAGTTTGAATGGGCAGTGGGAAGGGATGAGGCTGGGGCTTGGGAGTAGATATTGCATGGCAAAAGATGGTGCGGTAACATGAGGAAAACTCCTGAGAAGCTGAGCATCTCTGAGAATCCCTCAGCTGAAAAACAATCTGAGAATCTCTCCCCATGGAATCTCTGTGTCCTTAGCAGCTCCTGGTGAGAAAGGAGACCGAAAGCCAAAGATAAGTACCATATGGTTTCCCCTATTAACTTCCTAATGGAGATCCCAGATTCACAGAGGGTTCAGTCCACTGTCCCTACCAGTTGGATTCTTGTGAGGCAGACAGGAATCCCCAGTGCTTTCTACAAACCACTGGGGACTGTGGGAGGCTGTCTGATTGATAGGCCAGTCAATGCCACTGGAAAGCAACCTCAAAGTGAGGTCAATGTCTGAGTAAATTTAATTCAAGCCTGTCAAGGTAAGGGCCTTCCCTGGTGGCTCAGGTGATAAAGAATCTGCCTGCAATGCAGGAGACCTGGGTTTCATCCCTGGGTCAGGAATATCCCCTGGAAAAGGGTAAGGGCAATCTACTCCAGTATTCTTACACATGACTGAATAACTAACACTTTGAATTTTATCAAGGTAATGGGAGAAAGGGATTTATTTTGGTTCAAACAAACTCTGGAGAGTGACAGGAATCTGGAAGAAGACCGGAGCAAAAGTTCTATGTCAGTTTTTTGATATGGGAACAATTTCAGTTTAACCATCTCAGATGAATAGTGTCTTCCTTAGTCTAAGAACCTAACAAGGTACCAATTCTCCACATGCATTCCAATTCGACTGGGTTAGAAAGATCTTTTCTTTCTTCTGTTCTTCCCAGGTCTTTGGTTACCCACCAAGTATGGACCATGCTGGCTTCATAATCTCAGTTGCCCATGTTGACTAAGGTTCTACAATGGGCCAGGTACTGGTAGGTACTTCCTAGCTGCTCACTTCATCTTGACTATCTGCCTGTGAGATACTATCCCCATTTACATATGAAAAAATAGAGGGACAAGAGCCTCTCCTAAGGCAAAATAAAAATTAGAAGTTAGGGGGCTTTGTTTTGCTTCTGCATCTCAATGGATTGTCACAGTAATTACTCATGGAGCTGCCACGAAGTCAAGAGAGAAGCTTGTCAACATCCTTTCCCTCTCTAATCACTACTTCCTCCTTCCCTACTTCTCTGAGACCTCTTCTGCTTCCAAACTTCAGCTTTATCCCTGACTACCTACTACCTCCCTTAGCCTCATGAAGCAATTAAAAACTCAGGGACTTTCCTATGACTGCACATATGTCAGAGCTGGGACCTGAACCCATGTGTTTGAAGTCCTCTATAGCTTGATTTATTTCTTCCTTTCTGCTTACCTAAGTCGTTTCCATCTGTCAAGGTCGATTGAATCCATGCTTCTCCATGCGGCCTGTTAGAACCCCCCTGTTCTCACTGATCTTTTCCTGTACCTAGTGAGTTCCTTACTGCCTGCTTCCTAACAGGACACTTAGATGCAGATACTGCCTGGCATTATTTAGCATTTCACATTCTTGTTTCATCTTCCCTATGAGTGTAAACATTTTTGTAAGCATTTTTGGAGGTCACTTAACACCTGTTTATATAGACACTTGAAAGTGGTCTGCACAGAGGAGGAGGCAGAAGTGGATTCCTGGGCTCTGAGGTCAGACTCAGGTTCCAATTCTGGTCTCTCTAGTGGCTTGCTGTGTGATGGTGAATTACTTAACCTCTGTCTAAATGCTTTCTTGAAGGGTTGTTGAGGAAATTGATTCAGGGTGTAGCATCATAGTGCCTGGCACACATTAATCATTCTGCAAAGGTCAGCTATTATTGGAACTCGACAAGTATCTATTGTTGTTGATAGCCACAACCAATTCTCAAGGTTAAAAAAATTATTTTTAAAGAAAGGACTAAGATAGAAAATCTCTTTTCCATAGGATACAGGTCGAGAAAAACAACACGCATGTTGGAAGGAGGCCGGATACTGGATAGGCATAGCCTCACTTCCCCTCTCTCATGTTCACCTTACTAAAGAACAGTAATGGCTCCCCAGCGTGCAGAGCACTGAAATGACGAACAGCTGAGCAGGCGACAACCCAGCAGAGCAGGGCCCTGGCTGTGTTCCCATTGCTAAGTCATGTAGAAGAGGCCATCTTTACCTCCTCTGAGCCTCCACAGCAACTAATGCTATTAGGATAAAAGATGGGTCCATTTGGGCCCTAAACTTTGATGTTCAGGTACTCTACAAGGTCAGTGACTGGAGAGAAAATGCAAGAGCTGAAGCAGGAGTTTCCAGAGCAGAGGCTGAGCAGCTGTCGAGAATCAAGAAATACACCACTCTGGGTATGTCTGCATATTTTAAGCAAACATTCTACTTCTTCAAAGGACTGCAAAGGGCAAAAGCTTGCCTTCCTTAAAACTTTATTCCCACACATCACAGGAGCAAGCTGGTCTGAAACATAGCACCTATCGCTTTCTTTATTCTCAACTTGCAAAGAGTTCTTCCCCAGATACTTTCAGAAAAAATTAAGGCGAGTTTGAGGATGGGATTTGCATACAGAGTATCTTTCCTGTAATTCTGTGGGCTTTGTCTGATCATCTGTCCTGCAAGTTGTAGGAGGCATTTCTCAGAGCATCAATGCTAAGCAAAATGGAACTCAATAGAACAATGTGAGGCATATCTAATGGGTGGAAAACTGTCATAACCTGAGATTTTGGAAATTATAGGGAGTTAAGGAGATGCAGAAGAGGGTAACGAGGATGCTTCAGATAATGGGATCAGACAGGACTGACAGCAGAGACTGCTGGGCTCTTCTGGACCACAAGATCCCTATAGTTGGGTTGGGACTGGGGGACACAAAAGGGCAAAACTCAAAGCAGCAGTAGCTGTTAAACCAAAGCAAGTTCTGACCATTAAGCCAAGAGCAGGGGGAGCAGCAGGAGCAGGGAGGGGCTCATGTGCCAATATTTTCTAATGCAAATGCAAAATGGACTATTATCAGAGATATTTATTGTCAACAGCAATGCCCAGGAATTATATAACCTCATCGACTTTCTTCCTCTGGCCTCAGTTTCCCTATAGTTAAATCTGAAGTCATACTACCCCCCAGTCTGAGTTGGTGACCCTCCTTTGCTTCCTCAGACCTCCATGTGTAATTTTCTATTAATGTGTCTGCCTCTCCAACTAGACCATAAACTCCTATGGGATGGGACTGTATTTTATTTCTCTGTGTCCTCAAAGCCTGGCACAGATCATGGCTTGTAGCAGGTGTTCAATTAACATTTACTGACTGAATGGTCTCCAAAATCCCAGGAGGACAGAATCATAGAATGACTAGATTCTGTCCTCCACGGAGTTCACATGAAGTGTTGGCCAAGTTGCTTCCCTAGGAGGTATCCAGATCAGACTACTTCAGTTGAAACACTATGGCCTCCCTACCCCTTCCTTTCTTTTCAGTTCAGTTCAGTTCAGTAGCTCAGTCGTGTCTGACTCTTTGTGACCCCATGAATTGCAGCATGCCAAGCCTCCCTGTCCATCACCAACTCCTGGAGTTTACCCAACTCATGTGCATCAAGTCGGTGATGCCATCCAGCCATCTCATCCTCTGTTGTCCCCTTCTTCTCCTGCCCCCAATCCCTCCCAGCATCAGGGTCTTTTCCAATGAGTCAGCTCTTCACATGGGGTGGCCAAAGTACTGGAGTTTCAGCTTTAGTATCAGTCCTTCCAGTGAACACTAGGGACTGATTTCCTTTAGGATGGACTGGTTAGATCTCCTTGCAGTCCAAGGGACTCTCAAGAGTCTTCTCCAACAGCACAATTCAAAAGCATCGATTCTTCAGTGCTCAGCTTTCTTCATAGTCCAACTCTCACATCCATACATGACCACTGGAAAAACCATAGCCTTGACTAGATGGACTTTGTTGGCAAAGTAATGTCTCTGCTTTTTAATATGCTATCTAGGTTGGTCATAACTTTCCTTCCAAGAAGTAAACGTCTTTTAATTTCATGGCTGCAATCACCATCTGCAGTGATTTTGGAGCCCCCCAAAATAAAGTCTGACACTGTTTCCACTGTTTCCCCATCTATTTCCCATGAAGTGATGGGACCAGATGCCATGATCTTTGTTTTCTGAATGTTGAGCTTTAAGTCAACTTTTTCACTCTCCTCTTTCACTTTCATCAAGAGGCGTTTTAGTTCCTCTTCAATTTCTGCCACAAGGGTGGTGTCGTCTGCATATCTGAGGTTATTGATATTTCTCCCAGCAATCTTGATTCCAGCTTGTGCTTCTTCCAGCCCAGCGTTTTCCTACATGTACTCTGCATATAAGTTAAACAAGCAGGGTGACAATATATAGCCTTGTCGTACTCCTTTTCCTATTTGGAACCAGTCTGTTGTTCCATGTCTAGTTCTAACTGTTGCTTCCTGACCTGCATATAGGTTTCTCAAGAGCCAGGTCAGATGGTTTGGTATTCCCATCTTTTTCAGAATTTTCCACAGTTTATTGTGGTCCACACAGTCAAAGGCTTTGGCATAGTCAATGTAGCAGAAATAAATGTTTTTCTGGAACTCTCTTGCTTTTTCCACGATCCAGCGGATGTTGGCAGTTTGACCTCTGGTTCCTCTGCCTTTTCTAAAACCAGCTTGAACATCAGGAAGTTCACAGTTCACGTGTTGCTGAAGCCTGGCTTGGAGAATTTGGAGCATTACTTTACTAGTATGTGAGATGAGTGCAATTGTGTGGTAGTTTGAGCATTCTTTGGCATTGCCTTTCTTTGGGATTGGAATGAAAACTGATCTTTTCCAGTCCTGTGGCCACTGCTGATTTTTTCAAATTTGCTGGCATCTTGAGTGCAGCATTTTCACAGCATCATCTTTCAGGATTTGAAATAGCTCAACTGGAATTCCATCACCTCCACTAGCTTTGTTCATAGTGATGCTTTCTAAGGCTCACTTGACTTCACATTCCAGGATGTCTGGCTCTAGATAAGTGATCACACCATCGTGATTATCTGGTTCGTGAAAATCTTTTTCACTAAGGGGCTTCCCTGATAGCTCAGCTGGTAACAAATCCCGCCTGCAATGCGGGAGACCTGGGTTTGATCCCTGGGTTCAGAAGATCCCCTGGAGAAGGGAAAGGCTACCCACTCCAGTATCCTGGCCTGGAGAATTCCATGGACTGTATAGTCTACGGGGTCACAAACAGTCGGACGTGACTGAGCGAATTTCACTCACTTACTCATTTTTTCTTTTAGTTTGAGTTAAACTTTTTATTTTGTATTGGAGTATAGCTGATTATTATTGTCCATAATTTTTCCCAACTGCACATATGCACAGTTATTTTTAGTACTTTTTGTTTCTCTGTATTTTGTTGCTCAGGAAAGGTATGTCCAGGTGCAAGTACTGGAGCAAAGGGTCCCAGGTCCCAGCCTGTCTCATGCCCACTGAATGGATCTAGAAATGCCCAGGGGACCAGGATTCTCAGTCCAATGATCTACTTGTCATGGGACAGCCGCCTCCCAGGTGAACAGCCCACCTTGCAATTGATGGGAGTCTTCTTGAGGGTCAAAACTGAACATCGACCTGTTCTCACTGGCATGGGCAGTGCTCAATGCTCTGGTCCTGAGGCTCCCAGAAGCTCCTTGTCTCCAGGGTCTGTGTTCCTACCAACCCAGGAAGTTCGATTTCCAGTTACTATTTGCTTATCTGCCAAATTTCTCAGTTTCAGTCATCAGCAGCAGGCCCTCGGTATGACAGGTTGTCTTTCAGATTCCAGCAGAATCTGCCAAAGCCCCAGCTCAGAGGCAACTTGTAAATTAAATGCCAGTGAGCAAGGACATTCCTACACCTTTCCTCAGCATGCACAGAGCAGCTTCAGGGCCTGCATCCTGGCAGAGGGGATGAGATTCTCACCTAAAAGATGATGCTGTGAATGTGCTGCACTCAATATGCCAGCAAATTTGGAAAACTCACCAGTGGCCACAAGACTAGAAAAGATCAGTTTTCATTCCAATCCCAAAGAAAGGCAGTGCCAAAGAATGCTCAAACTACTGCATAATTGCACTCATCTCACACGTTAGCAAAGTAATGTTCAAAATTCTCCAAGCCAGGCTTCAATAGTACATGAACCATGAACTTCCAGGTGTTCAAGCTGGATTTAGAAAAGGCAGAGAAACCAGACATCAAATTGCCAACATCCATTGGAGCACTGAAAAAGCGAGAGAGTTCTAGAAAAACATCTACTTCTGTTTTATTGACTATGCCAAAGCCTTTGACTGTGTGGATCATAACCAACTGTAGAAAATTCTTCAAGAGATGAGAATACCAGACCACCTGACCTGACTCCTGAGAAATCTGTATGCAGGTCAGGAAACAACAGTTAGAACTGGACATGGAATCAACAGACTGGTTCCAAATCGGGAAAGGAGTATGTGAAGGCTGGATATTGTCACCCTGCTTATTTAACTTATATGCAGAGTACATCATAAGAAATGCTGGACTGGATGAAGCACAAGATGGAATCAAGATTGCTGGGAGAAATATCAATAACCACAGATATGCAAATGACACAATCCTTATGGCAGAAAGTGAAGAAGAACTAAAGAGCCTCTTAATGAAAGTGAAAGAGGAGAGTGAAAAAGTTGGCTTAAAGCTCAACATTCAGAAAACGATCATGGCATCTGGTCCCATCACATGGGAAATAGATGGGGAAACAGTGGAAACAGTGTCAGACTTTATCTTTTGGGGCTCCAGAATCACTGCAGATGGTGACTGCAGCCATGAAATTAAAAGATGCTTACACCTTGGAAGATAAGTTATGACCAAAATTCAGAAAACTAAGATCATGGCATCTGGTCCCATCACTTCATGGTAAATAGATTGGGAAACAATGGAAACAGCTACAGACTTTGTTTCTGGGGGCTCCAAAATCATTGCAAATGGTGACTGCAGCCATGAAATTAAAAGACGCTTGTCCTTTGAAAGAAAAGTTATGACCAACCTAGATAGCATATTAAAAAGCAGAGACATTACTTTGCCAACAAAGGTCCATCTACTCAAAGCTATGGTTTTTCCAGTGGTCATGTATGGATGTGAGAGTTGGACTATGAAGAAAGCTGAGTGCTGAAGAGTTGATGCTTTTGAACTGTGGTGTTGGAGAAGACTCTTGAGAGTCCCTTGTACTGCAAGAAGATCTAACCAGTCCATCCTAAAGGAGATCAGTCCTGAATATTCTTTGGAAGGACTGATGCTGAAGCTGAAACTCCAACATCTGGCCACCTGATGTGAAGAACTGACTCACTAGAAAAGACCCTAAGGCTGGGAAAGATTGAAGGCGGGAGGAGAAGGGGACAACAAGGGGTGGGATGGTTGGATGGCATCACCAACTCAATGGACATGACTTTGAGCAAGCTCCAGGAGTTGGTGATGGACAAGGAAGCCTGGTGTGCTGCAGTCTATGGGGTCTCAAAGAGTCAGACACGACTGAGAGACTGAACTGAACTGATAGCCGATTAACAATGTTGTGATAGTTTCAGGTGACAGCGAAGGGATTCAGCTGTATGAAAACATGTACCTATCCCCCCCCTCCAAGCTCCCCTTCCTTTCTGTTTTCCTAACTTCTTTATTCCCATCTCCTTGGACTGTGCCACTCTAAAGCCATTCTTCTTGCTTCAAACTTCAAGACTGAGCATGTCATACATGTGAAATATTGACCAGCTCTCTCATCACCCCTTTCTGTAATCAAGTCCATAGACCTTGCCTAGGTCTTATGTAGGTCTGACCTTAGCTTCCCTTGGGAGAAGGTCCTGAGATTTGAATGGAGGAGGCTTACTGGGGAAATTATTCCAAGGAGCACTGATAGTGGAGCAGGGAAATGAGACAGGTAAGGAGAGAAAGGTGACAGAGGATGCTTTCATGAGCAGGTCCTGCTCTGGGTGACGGAGGCTTGCTCCTCCTGAAGACCCCTGGAAGATTCTGTGGAATGTATCTGAGTCATTCCTCCCAGTGAAGAGTGAGGAAGCTGGGGTATTTATCCACCAACTCCAAAACTGGTTGGAGGCTATTTGATGGTTGAGGGGGAATGATCCCCCCACCACCGCTGGTCTGCCTCATGCACTAGTTAAACACACTCCTGAAGCCCCCAGGGGCTCACAGAAACAAGCCATCAGCATGTCCAGCAATAGTGAGAGCTGAGGGGATCCAGGCAGTGGCACTGACACCTTATGTGACACGGTCTAGTCTGATGCACCAAAGCCTTCCATTTTCTCATCCCAGTTTGAATTAAAACATTAAAGTCTCCAGCTGGAAGAGACTTGGGAATCATCTACATCAACCAAATCCCTCTTTGGCCCAGGATCCCCTCTACAGCATTCCTGACAGCCTCTGCTTGAATATGGCTAGTGTCAGGAAACTCAACTGCACTGAAATTATTACACTAGCTGGCTATTCCTGGAAAAACTGAACTGGTGGAAAATTCCTTTTAAAAAAAGATTCCACATTTGTCACCTTGTAATT
Organism: Madoqua kirkii; assembly: GCA_006408675.1. Classification (NCBI taxonomy): domain Eukaryota; kingdom Metazoa; phylum Chordata; class Mammalia; order Artiodactyla; family Bovidae; genus Madoqua; species Madoqua kirkii. The sequence continues at coordinate 46,758 of SJYC01059826.1, forward strand.
TGAAACTTTTGACCTACGTTCATGCATGCTCAGTTTCGTGCAACTCTTTGAGTCTTGTCCAATACTGTGCGACCTTATGGACTGTAGCCCACCAGGCTCCTCTGTCCATGGGATTCTCCAGGCAAGAATACTGGAGCAGGTTGCCATGCCTTCCTGCAGGGGATCTTCTTGACCCAGGGATGGAACCCGAGTCTCCTGTGTCTCCTGCATTGGCAGGCAGACTCTTTACCATGGAATTACCTGGGAAGCCCCAGTTCTGCCTTTTGGATCCCCACAAAATGATTCTGTCCCCCATTCACAATAGCCCTTTTAATAGTTTCTAAAACAAACTGTTATGTTTTCACTATGACTCTTCTTCTCTGACCCAAATTACCACTGCCTTTACTATGCTTACTAAAATATGGTCTTTAGACCAGTTATTCTCAATCGAGGGCAAATTTGTCTCCAGGGGGGAGTTTTGGCAGGGGTCCCCAACTCCCAGGCCTTCTGTTAGGCCCTGGGCTGCAGAGCAGAAATTGAGCAGCGGTCCAAAGAGTGAAGCTTCATCTGCTGCTCCCCTTCGCTCCCCATCACTCGCATTACTGCTGAACCAACCTCCCTATCCCCACCCCAGTCCATGGAAAAAACTGTCTTCCATGAAACCGGTCCCTGGTGCCAAAAAGGTTGGGGACCACTGATTTGGCATCGTCTGGAAACATTTTTGGTTGCTAAAACGACCAGGGAATACTATTGGCAAGTATGGGCTGGGGTCAGGGATACTGCTAAGAATCCTACAAGATACAGGACAGTCCCCCACAACAAAGAATTATCTGGCCCCAAATGCCTAAAGTACCAAGGCTGAGAAGCCCTGCTCTAGAAACATCATTATCCAGACCACTCTCCTCTGGACACTGATGGCTTGTTATATAAGCAGGAGAGCATGGTGGTCCTCTCTCAGACAATGGGATTAGCTATAGAAGCTGAAGCATCCACCACATACGCTCCTCTTCCCCAGCCTGGGGTCAGGGAAAATCTCCAGTTCCTATTGAAGCAAACTTCTCTCAAGTCAATGATTAAGAAGTAAGAACAGATGTAAAAATATAAATGCCAATTTAGGAGGTAGTGTTCCCTCTAAGCATCTACACAACCCTTTAATTATGATAAATTTAATTAAATTTATTTTATTTTTTTACCCTAAAGATATAATTGTAGATTTCTCTATCAAATTTTTATCACCTGAAAATATGATAAACTGTATTTTATGTTTTCATGCAAGCCATTCCTAAAAACATCAGATAGGACAGACTGATGTTGATCCATTTCTTAACACTTTTTGGGTAAGGCTGTGTTGACCAGCTATGAAGCCACTTAATTGTTGTTTATATTTATCTGATCTAAGAAAATATCAGATCTAGATGGTTTTAGTACTAAGTCTTATCAAATATTCATGAACCAGTTAATTCCTACTTTATTCAAACTATTCTAAAAATGAGGGTTGGGAGGGGAGATGGAGACTTCAGCTTATTTCATAAAGTTAGTATAATCCTAAATCCAGAACTTTTCAAGAACAGTACATGAAAAAAAAAAGATTGAAAAATCTCATTAATGCACATAGATACAAAATTCTTTAAAGGTTACCAAACTGGACCTAGCTTTGAACTTTGTATGTTATAAAGTGGCTGAGTTTTGTTTATTCCAGGAATATAGGATGGTTTGATAGAAAGTCTATTAATGTAACTGACTACATTAATAGATTGAAGAGGTAGGTAGGAATCAGGAACAGACACAGGTACAGAGAAGAACATTCTTTTTTTTTTTTTTCCCCCTTAAGTAGCTTATTCTGTGTAACCAAACCCACACAATTTCTGTGATATGAAACAAACATTTATTTTTCATACATCTTGGGTAAGCTGGGGGCAGCTATTTCGGGCTGGGCTTAGCTGGTCAGTGAGTCAGCCATATCCACAGAACTCTCATTATCCTTGGGCAGCTGGCTAGTTGTGGCAAGTCCATCTCATGGCAGTGCAGAAAATTAAAAGGGCGCATTCAACAGGACAAACACACTTCGAGCCCCTCTAAGTGTGCCATCATCCATTTAGCAAAAACAACTTGGATGTTTGAGTTCAAAGTCAAAGAATGGGGGATTACACTCTCTATAGCATGGATACCCTAGGACGCCATGTGGGTATTTTATTACTTATAATTTACAAATATGACATACATGTACATATATTACACGTTTATTATGTGCCAATTTATATACACATGAAATATGGTACATGCAAATAAAACTTAAATTCACACATTAAGTACACTTTAGGATCCTTCTTATTTACTAGGCTCATAATCTATCTGAAAAGGAAATGGAGTTAGTTTAGCAGAAGGTGTTCTTCATGATCATCTCTTTCATCTTTACTTTTTCCCATTCTTTCAACCTCTTCCAGAAAGAATTTAAAGAGGTTTACAAAGCATCAAGACAAAATAAATTTATAAGCAGAAAACAAAAAGGGCAAATAAGGTTACCGAAGCAAGATGGAGCTAGAAATGCCAGTACTTGGCTGGATACTCTGTTTGCTCCTCTTATTCTCTTCCCACCCTCTCCACCCGTTTAACAGCTCCTGCATCTTGGGCTTCTCCTCTAGCTACAGGATTCACCGAGTTCTGATGACCACTCTGTCTTGCTGCCTGAGGCCCAGAGGCTGGTAACACACACTTCCTATGAACTTGCTGCCTCCTTTAATCTTGCCACATCTTTGTAACATGAAACTCTCCTTACTTAACCTTTTCAAAAGTGCCATGTTTCCTGCAGAGAGCCTGACTGCAATAGCCCACAAATTGTATGCCTGAAGTCTAAATGCCTGCTAGAAGTAGATGACAAATGCAGTTCTAGGGTCTCAGTGTGATTATTGTCGACTTAAAAAAAAAAAAAAAGCACAATGTGAGAGTTGTGAGTTGTTTTATTTGGAGCAATGTGAGGACTGCAGCCCAGGAGACAGCACCTCAGATAGCTCTGAGAATCTGTTTCAAAGAGGTAGGAGGAAAGGACAGTATATATGTGATTTTGGTAAAGGAGGAATACATGCAATTAAGCACTTTTTTGGTGTGTGGAATTTCTTCTGGTCTTGTGACGCTTCTGCTAGTCACAAGAAACAATTGTCACCATGCAGGATTTTAGTCCTTTTCTAGTTACAAGGAGAGACAAGAATTGGGCTCCTAAAATCAGTTCTAAGAATATCTAACTATCTGAAGACCTATCCTGCCAGGTTTCCCGGAGCACAGAGTGCCTCATGTCTGCTCTCCACCCTGAGCTCCATCGGGGGTGTTGAAGGTCAGCAGCTGCAGCCGCACATGATTTAATCCTTGTAGAGGTAGACGGCGGGCACCTATGGCAAGTAACTTACAACTGACATGACCAAGTGGGAAATATAATCAATGAAAGAATCTCCAGTCCCTCCAGAGAAGCAGATCTACTCTGGATGGGTAAAAAGTTACCCATCATTCTACCAAGAGGGGTAAGAAACTTTCTGTGACTTCTCAGTGGCAGCTCTTTATGGTATAACAACTCCATTCTTTGTTGTCTCACAGATCATCTCCAACTAGTCAGGGCTCAGTCCTCATATACCTTCTCTTCTTATCCACACTCACTCCCTAGTTGATTTCACCTAGTTGCATGGCTTTATCACACACATGCTCATGACTCCCAATATGCATCTCCAGTCTTGACTGTTCTCTGAATTCCACTTTTCACTGTTGAACTGCCTCCACTGTTTATCCAGTGGGCACCTCAAACTCTTGGCATGTTCAAAACAAGACTTGCCAGTCTTCCTCTTCTCAGTAAAGAACCTAGCATTTTTTTAACTTGGTTTCTAAGGTGTGTGGATTGGTGACAGAGGGGCTGGTGGAAATACATCATCCTTGATTCCTTTTTTCTCACACTGCACATCCAATGCAGCTGCACATGTTGGCTCAGATATTCAAAACTATATTCAGAATCTGACCAATTCTCACCAACTCCATTACTCCCACTCTAACCACCAAAGGCCCAATCTCTCTTATACCACTGTATTTTCTAACTGGCTTTCTTCCTTCTGCCCTTGCACCCTAACAGCACTCCACCTCCAGCAGCAAGTGTAATCTCTTAAAAATACGTCAGATCATGTCATCTTGTACTCAAAATCCTCCTGTCACTTACCATCACACTCAGAACACAGGGTAAAGTTTCGACTGTGGCCTGTAAGGCCTTATATGAACTGACCATTGATGTGCTGTGAGCAGGTCAAACAAAGTACTTGATCTCTCAGGACTTTTGTACTTGCTGTTTCCTCTAATAGAAACACTCATCTCCAGGTATCTACATGCCTCCACCACTCACTTCATTTAGGTCTCTGCTTTTAAATGGCAACTCAGAGAAGACTTCCCTGGTCACTGGCTCAAAACAGCCCCACCATCCCTATTTCTTACTTTACTTTTCTTCACAGCAGTAACCAGTACCTCTTGTTGTTTAGTTGCTAAGTTGTGTCTGACCTTTTTGTGACCATATGGACTATACCTTGCCAGTCTCCTCTGTCCAGATTTCCCAGGCAAGAATACTGGAGTGGGTGGCCTTTTCCTTCTCCAGGATATCTTCCTGACCCAGAGATCAAACTTGAGTCTCCTGCATTGCAGGCAGAGTCTTTACCACTGAGCCACCTGGGAAGCCCATGATCAGTACCTGAGTGAAAGGGAAGTCGTTCAGTCGTGTCCCTTCTCTGCAACCCCATGTACTATATATATAGTCCATAGAATTCTCCAGGCCAGGATACTGGAGTGGGTAACCTTTCCCTTCTCCAGAGGATCTTCCTAACCCCGGAACGAACCCAGGTCTCACATTGAGTCTCCTGCATTGCAGGCAGAGTCTTTACCACTGAGCCACCTGGGAAGCCCATGATCAGTACCTGAGTGAAAGGGAAGTCGTTCAGTCGTGTCCCTTCTCTGCAACCCCATGTACTATATATATAGTCCATAGAATTCTCCAGGCCAGGATACTGGAGTGGGTAACCTTTCCCTTCTCCAGAGGATCTTCCTAACCCCGGAATCGAACCCAGGTCTCACGCATGGCAGGCAGATTCTTTACCAGCTGAGCCACCAGGGAAGCCCAAGAATACTGGAGTGGGCAGCCTATCCTTTCTCCAGGGCATCTTCCTGACCGAGGAATTGAACCAGGGTCTTCTGTATTGCAGGCGGATTCTTTACCAACTGAGCTATCATGGGAGCCCTTGACATATAGAGGGTTCTTGATAAACATTTGCTAAGAGTATGAAAGACTCCAATTCTAGTTCATCTAGTTCCTTGACTCACACTCAACAAGACCCCCCAAATATTTGAGTTCTCAATTATGTGAGTGTCACTTAGCTAGATGCTTCAATTCAGTTCAGTCACTCATTGTATCCAACTCTTTGTGACCCCGTGGGCTGCAGCATGCTAGGCTTCCCTGTCCATTGCCAACTCATGTCCATTGAGTCAGTGATGCCATCCAACTATCTCCTCCTCTTGTCTTCCCCTCTCCTCCCGCCTTCAATCTTTCCCAGCATCAGGGTCTTTTCCAATGAGTCAGTGGCCAAAGTACTGGAGTTTCAGCATCAGCATCAGTCCTTCCAATGAACATTCAGGACTGCTTTCCTAATTTAGGATGGACTGGTTGGCTCTCCTTGCAGTCCAAGGGACTCTCAAGTCTTCTCCAACAACGAAGTTCAAAGGCATCAAAGCTAGATGCTTAGAGCTTTAAAAATCTAAACCGTCCCTGACCGGAACTGTGACCTTTTGGGTGAGTAGTGATTGGGCGAAGTCTGTACAACCTGCCTGCCAGTGAGCAGTGCTAGCTCTCCGAAGTGCTAAGACTGGCAAACCGCTGAAAAGGGCAGGCTGTATCCTGCCTTCCTTCTGACATGAAAAGTCCCACAGATCATAGGCCTTTTTCAATGCCCTGGGACCACCTTCTCAATCTGGTGCTAACCTGTGGAAATGCTCCACCTGTTAGGGAGCTTGATCCCTGACTTGAGAGAGCTTTGCGGCGCTTAGCCTAGGGCAAAAGCTGGAAACAATGAGACCACCTTTCTGTTTAGGTTTTTAACTGCGTAGCTCGAGGACGTGAACACTGCTCTTACACGTTTAGAGTGAACAATTAGCTGTGAACTGCCCATTGAACGTCACAAAGCCAGCGTGCCGCTAGCGCGCACGCGCAGTAGAGAGCGCCGCCGCGCAGGCGCACTGCAGCCCGGAACCTCGCAAAGTCAGGACTAGTTCTGAGCGGGCGGGCGCGCGCGCGCTTTTTGAGCGCGCGAAGAAGGGGGCGCGCGCCATGGAGCAGCGGTTAGCTGAGTTCCGGGCGGCCCGGAAGCGAGCCGGGCTGGTGGCTGAGCCCAGCACTTCGAGCCAGAGTACACAAACCTCGGGAGAGAAGGCAGAAGCAGCTACGACTCCAAAAGCACCCTCAGGCTGGCTAAAACGGTTCCTGGCGTGGAAACCGAGGCCACCGAGTGCCCAGGCCCAGCCCAGCCTCGCTCAGGTGAGAGGAGGGGAGGCCGTACCCCTAAGGCACCTGGCTTCTGAAACGCCGACGTGGCCTCTTGAGGCGACTCCGCCGAGGCTCCGCCCCGGCACCACGTGGTGGCCTTCAGGCCCCGCCCCCACGTCGTGGAATGGCCCGGCCCAGGCCACGGCCCCCGGGGCTGGAGAAGCCGGTGGACAGCGGAGGACAGTCTATGGGGTTACAAAGAGTCAGACACAATCGAGGGACTAACACGCTTTTCGTTAGCTGAGAGGGGCTGTTGGCGTCTCCCGTCGGCTCGGCGACGGGGCCTCGCGTCTCCTGCCCCCTCCTGTTCTGCCCTGAAGAGTGACCTTGACATTTTCTTTCCAGCCAGGGACCCACGCAGCGTCGACTCCAGGCGGGAAGTTGAGGGTCTAGGGTCCCAGAAGAAATCACCTCTGCCCTTGGTTATTCACAGCGAGCTGAGTGATCTTTGTGCCCTCAGTGGCTTTGGGAAACGGCTCCACAACCTAGGGGCCCACAGCCCTAGGCTAATGGAGGAGGAAAGGTCTAACTGGGTGCTGATGAGAAGTGGCAGTAATTAAAGCTTGATTTGATTTCGCATCTGGGCCACGCGCGTGGCCGGTCGCCCAAGTAGCCAGCACTTTAGAAATATTGTTTGAATACAGAACTTGCAGAAGCGTGCTGACTGCCTGTCCGGGCATGGGTTGTGTATCACTGTTGAAGTAGCCAAGCCTATTCAAGTTTAACAATTAACGTTTAAGGCGAAAACAATAGATTAGTATGATAGCTTTTACAGCCTACTGTGAGTGTGTTAGTCGTTCAGTCGTGCCTGACTCCTTGCGATCCCATGGGCTGTAGCCTGTCAGTCTCCTCTGTTGATGGGATTCTCCATGCAAGAATGCTGGAGAGGGTAGCCATTACCTTCTTCAGGGGATCTTCCTGACCCAGGGATCCCACACGGGTCTCCTGCATTGCAAGCAGATTCTTACTGTCTGAGCCACCAGGGAAGCCTTATTAGCTTTTGGTAATCTCTCATTCCTCTCTGTATCTTGGTTTTCACTCATGAGTAAAGTGGCAAGGTGACTTTGAGTGTGAGATTGGAGCATGCATGTGGGAACACAGGACAAAGCATCAAGGGGAAATCTGTGAGCTGGTCTTTGTACCTCCTAAGTGCACTATGTGCCAGAAATTCCTTTTGAAAAGTAAAATGAGCCTTACTCCTCTTAAAATTTCTTAAATTCATCTATCATTGCACCACATCTGGTTATATGGAATTTTTTTTTTTGTAATCAAGAACGTATTACTAGTTTGAATTAGATATTATTCTCCATGACACACAGGGTTCCTACTGATTTGCAGAAAGAGTGTGCAGAGTTCAAACAGTCCATTTCCTTGCATACAGTTTGTCTCAGGATGACTTTATTGTGGATTAGAACCCACAGAGCACAATTGCTTAGGATTTTAGAATCCATTTCCTCTACCCCTTTTCCTCCCCACAGTTACAAAACATCTAGCCTACACAATGAGTTTTTGACTTTATGTCTCATTTCCAAAGGAATATGAGATCACTGAGTTGAATCTAGAGGAGCTGAGCTTGGAGAAAATTTCCATTATTAAAAATCCCAAAACTGATGGCCTGACAAAGGGATGAGAGGCAATGCTGTACCTCCTATGCTTCTTATCAGTTACTCTGTTTTTCATAAGGGACTTTGTCTAAAACTCATTTTCATTTACTTAATATAATTCCTGTGTTTGCTCTGGTGTGAAATTATCACTAAATTGCCCCCCACCCCCCACCCCCGCCAATTTCTGATCTATCTCTACCTAATAATTTTGGTGGCACATAGTGGCTTGTCTGAGGTTTCTTTATCCTTCTATTTGTAACTGCTTCTGTTTGCTGGCCATTAATATGGAGGCGTCCACCTCCTCCTTCCCTCACTCTCGAATTTAGCTTGGGGGAAAGCATTTCCCCCAAATAAAATATTTCTTTCTGCAGCAAGCTTCTACCAAGTGAGAC
>SJYC01059827.1:0-63221 GCA_006408675.1 Madoqua kirkii
TTTCTTTATCCTTCTATTTGTAACTGCTTCTGTTTGCTGGCCATTAATATGGAGGCGTCCACCTCCTCCTTCCCTCACTCTCGAATTTAGCTTGGGGGAAAGCATTTCCCCCAAATAAAATATTTCTTTCTGCAGCAAGCTTCTACCACAGTGAGACAAAAATGCCTGTAGTTTTTTTTTTTTTTAATCCTGCCAAGCCCCCACCCCAACCCCATCTCCCTCCCCAGGCCCCCAATGCACCATCTAGCCGCAGGGTCTATTGACCACACTCATCCTGCATCTCCTCCCCTCCAGGCCTTGGCACAGGCTGGCCCACTGTTCAAATGCCCTCTTACTTTGGCATGACCTAGCCAGGCACGGAGAAGGTGATGGCACCCCACTTCAGTACTCTTGCCTGGAAAATCCCATGGATGGAGGAGCCTGGTAGGCTGCAGTCCATGGGGTCTCAAAGAGTTGGGCACAACTGAGCGACTTGACTTTCACTTTTCACTTTCATGCATTGGAGAAGGAAATGGCAACCCACTTCAGTGTTCTTGCCTGGAGAATCCAGGGGACGGGAGAGCCTGGTGGGCTGCCGTCTATGGGGTCACACAGAGTCGGACACGACTGAAGCAACTTAGCAGCAGCAGCAGCAGCAGCAGCCAGGCACAGGCTTTGCATCACCCCTTCAGATCCAGGAGTCATCTCTTAAGTTCTCCCTTTTTCCCACTAGCATTCATTCACTCAGTCACATGCCCACTATGTTTCAGCTACTGTCCTGAGTCCCAGGAGACAGTGCAATAAAGACAAGGCCTGTTCTCACAGAACTTGCTTTTGAGTTGAAAGAATAGAATGATGCCTGCTGCAGAAGGGAGGAAAATCCGGCGTGCAGTGATAGTGAATCGGGGATGAGGGATGCAGAGTATCAATTTAAATTGGGTGGGCAGGGAGGACCTCATAGAGGAAGTGACCTCACCATTTTTCTTAAGAAGGAGCCACTCTTGAGAAACTTGGGACAAGGACAGGGGCCCACATGGTGACATTTTTGCTGAGGTTTATAGAAAGGGAACCAGCCAGGTGGTGTGAGGGGAAAGGGCTTTCCTCTCAGAGGGAACCACAAGTGCAAAGGCTCTGAGGTGGGAAGCACTTTGGTATTCTGGGAATGGAAGTCCCTTCCCTAAACTGCTCCATGTGTGCTGTGGTGCCTGTGGTGGCCACAAACACTTTCACACACAGCTTTTACAGTAGAGGTGAATTGGTTGGAGGCATCTCTGGAGCCCCCTCTCCTTTGTTTGTTCCCTTTGCCAGTTTAACACCCCTACCCCTACCTCATCTCCTTCTAGCTCTTCCCCTTAGCATCTCCCACGAAAGCCCCTAGTTAAGTAAAAAGGGCTTTGAAGGGAGATCATCCTAGGAGCCTGGACCAACCTCATCTCTGCCCATCACCAGCCATGTGACTTTAGGGGAGTTCCTTACATATCAGTGTCTCCTTATCAGTAAATTGGGACTAATAAGACCTGCCTCCTGGGTTACAGGAGATCAGGCATCTTGAAGGTACTCAGTAAATGGTGGCCATAGCATTATTCTTATTAGTGTTCCTTTAATAATAAAATAATTTCAGTTTACTGTGAATTTCGTTGTGCACGTTCAAGACGTGTTCTATATCCATCAGTCCATCATTTCTCTCTGATCTCTTTGTCACCAGTCCTCTCTTACTGGGCCTCCTGCATGAGCTATTAACAATTTACTTTCTTCTCTTGCAGCTCATTCTCTGCCTGGCATCCAGAGTAGTCTTAAATACTAATCAGATTGTATGCGTTCCCTGCTAAGACCATCAGTGATTTCCCTGTTGTGCACCCTGGTTGAATCTGAAAGTGATATTTATTTATTTAACAAATGTATGTGGAGGGGGTGGGGAGTGTAGCTGATTATTGTCAGAGAACTTTCCAGTCTAATTGAAAAGGTAATAATTGCAACACGTGCTAAGTCACTTCAGTCATGTCTGACTTTTTGCGACCCTACAGATTGTAGCCCTCCAGGCACCTCTGTCCATGGGATTCTCCAGGCAAGAATACTGGAGTGGGTTGCCATTTTCTTCTCCAGGAGATCTTTCCAACCCAAGGTTGATGCTAAAAAACAACAGCAACAACCACCACCAAAGGTCTAACAATATAGAATTGCTAAAGCAACATGAATCAGATGACCTATATATTTTTTTGGAGATCAGATAACAGTTTTGGTACCTTTTAAGTTGCCATGTGAAGAATATGGGATATAACTGAATAAATGAACTAAGTCTGCTCTGTACAGAGAACTTATGTGTGCAGTGCTATTTGGCTCTGGAGACACCAAAAGATAATCAGCAACAGTATGGTGACCTCATGCAACAACTAGGGACACATGTGATCTACATTAAAAGAGAGACACTTGAATTACAAACAGTTTGGTACTCAGTGAGAAAGAGAGCCAATTAGAGCTCTGGGAAGCAGAGGGGCACCCTGCTTGATGGCCCCAGAGGTCAGGGTATACATAGTTCACCAGCCATGCTTGCCTGGAGAGAGCAAGTTCCTGAGAAATGGAGAGGAATATTCCCGGCCACAGATGGGCAGTGTCTTTGGGTTGTAAGACCAGAGGATTCATTTCTAGAGCAATAGATTGTGGATCATGTTGTTCAGGAAACTTTTTACAACATTATTTTACAAACTGCAAATTATGACTCATTCGTGGGTAGTGAAAAAAAATTTTAAGGTCTTATCCTAAATTAACTAAATGTAATTTAAAAAATAGAATAGAAAACCAAAGCTTCATGTGTAATCAAAGTGTTGATATGTGAAGACTTTTTTCCTAATACACACAAACACACACACACATATATATATATTTTGGGGGGAGGAGGGGTTTGCAGTACAAAATTTATTTTTTATTGTGGGTCATACCCACAAAAGTTTAGAAAATACTGGACTGGAGACCAAGCTCGCAAAAGCTCCTTAAATACCTCTGTCTCCCATTACAGCCAGCACAGGGGCCTGTGTTCTGGCACTTCTGTCTTTTGAGTGAATGCAAGGCCTTGGATTCCAGCCCAAGGAGTTTAAAATTTAACTGGTAGGCATTAAAAATATGTCAAAGGTTTGTGAGCAGAAGGTTGATGGATGTGACAGATTTATTTAGCAGCTGTACATGGTTTGGTGTGGGGAGAGAAGGGTTAGAAGGAGGGGAGTCCAGTTAGGAGACCCTGGGGTGGTGTAGGATGGTCACGGGATGGAAAGGTTGTGGCTATAACTGTGATTTTTTTTTTTAACGTGTAGAATAACCCTCATTTTAGAATCATGCCACTCAACAACATTTTAGCTCATCTAATCCAATCAACAAACATATATTGATTCTGTGTGTGAAGCGTGTGCCCGGCTGCTGCCTTATCAGTTACAAGGCGTTACTGGAGGGGCTACATTAGCTCTGTTAGCAGCAGACTAATCTGATGAAATGTCTGCCTCAGATGGGAATCCACCTGAACGCTGTAAGGTTTTCATCAAATCGCATCTCACTGATCAGTTTTGATTCAGAGCAGGATGCATGAGAGCTCTTGGAAGATAGTTGTCTTAGAGAGCAGGGTAAGAAAAACAGACACCAATGAGGGGAAGCCTTCCCACGCAAGGACAGCTGCCTCTCCAGATGGGTTTTGATCCTCGTGGCCCCACTGCCCTTCATTCTTTCTTTGGTTTGTTTGTGTGTCCTAGGGAGCAGCTGGGCCTGGGGGCCTCGAGTCACAGCCATCACAGAGTCCAGCTGAAGCAACACCACCGCCACTGCCACCACCGCAACCCCTGACCCCGCGGGACCAGTCTCTCCTCACCAGCGTCACCTTGTTGAAGGTGCTCCTCTGGTTGGTCCTGCTGGGACTGTTTGTGGAACTAGAATTTGGCCTGGCCTATTTTGTCCTGTCCCTGTTCTACTGGATGTATGTGGGGACTCGAGGCCCCGAGGAGAAGAGGCAGGGAGAGAAAAGTGCCTACTCCGTGTTCAACCCGGGCTGCGAGGCAATCCAGGGAAGCCTGACCGCCGAGCAGCTGGAACACGAGCTGCACCTGAGGCCCCCGCCGCGGAGATAGGACCAGGCCAGTGGTGGGCCCCCCAGGGCCCTTGCAACCCCTGGCTTTGACTGAGAACAGCTTGCGGGTCACATCTGTGACTCCACAATTCCACACTTCACCTGACCTCCTGCTACAGTTTTATTGCAGAACTTTTTCATTTTGGTGAAACTCCTGGAAAGACACTCACTGTGGGTCTGATGCAATTTATAAAAATTACACACTCAAGACAAGAGACCTGTTTGTCTCTTTATTTGAGAGAAGTGATTCTTAGAACACTAGGAGGGTTTTGGGGAGATAACTGTTGAAAATATTGAGCTGTTTGAAGTAATGGTTTGGTACATCAGAGCTTTGTGTTCAAAGTAAATATTCTCTTTAAGTCTTTTTTTTTAGAATTAGTTACAGTAAGTCCCCTGGATACACACACGACTTCTTTTCCAAGAGTGCATTTGTAAGTCCAGTTTGTTCCAAGTCCAACACAGTTAGCCTAGGTACCCAACTAACCCAATTGACTATATAATACTGTAATAGGTTTATAATATTTTTTGCACAAATAATACATAAACATTTTTAATCTTACAGTAAGAAAAAGTACAGTAAGTACAGTGAGAAAGTACTTGAGAAGTACAGTAGTATGGCACAACAGCTGGCATACAGGGGCTGGCATCAAGTGAATGGGCAAAGAAGCGTCACTGAGTGGAGGAGAGAGAAGTGGGAGATGGTAGAGCTGCAGGATCATCAGCAATAGGAGATGGAGGACAAGCGCCCTGACACTGACGTCACAGGTTCTGGTTCTTTGCTGCAGTCAATTCCATCTGTCCTCTTGGAAACACAGTCTTAGTGGTGTCTGAGTTCTTTTTTTCTCGCCATAATGACATGGTAGCCCTGGATTGCATTCTGAACGGCTGCTGCAAACTTTGTGAACTGTTCTACATTCAGGTCTGGTGCCTCAAAAACCTAACAGGGCCTCTCAAAGAAAACCCCTTTACTATTTCCTGCATCATGAAGCTCTTCAGCTCTTCAGTTACTTCTTCCTCTTGTCTCTCTTTGTGCTTTCTCTGGGTCTCCAGCTCCTTCAGGTCTTCACTAGTAAATTCTTCATGTTGCATAGCAACGAGTTCAATGCAGTTGTCCTCTTGCAGATCTAGCTTGAAATAAACTATACTACCGTGCTTATACAATACTGTACAGTAAAGTACACAGAAGCACAACCACTTGTAGAGGATGGACATACATGACAATATACACCAGACACGTGAAGTGACTTATGAGACTGGACTTGCAAACACATACTCACATCTTTGCAAGTTCACAACTTTAAGGTCCGTATGCAGAAGACTTAGATAATTAATTTTTAATTGACACATATTTGATTTACACTGTTATTAATAGTTTCAATTGTACATAGAGTGATTCAGTTACATATATATGTGCATGCATGCATTCACATCTGACTCTGCAACTCTTAATCCTCTGTCCATAGGATTCTCCAGGCAAGAATACTGGAATGGGTTGCCATACCCTCCTCCAGGGGATCTTCCTGACCCAGGGATTTAACCTGCATCTCTTACGTCTCCTGCATTGGCAGGCAGGTTCTTTTTATCACTAGTACCACCTGGGAAGCCTATATATATATATAGTCTTTTTCAGATTCCTTTCCCATATAGGTTACTTCAAAATATTGGGTATAATTCTCTGCTCTGTACAGTAGGTCCTTATTTATTATCTATTTTATGTGTAGTAGTATGTATCTGCTAATCCAAAATTCCTACTTTTTTTTCCCTCCCCCCTAACTTTCCCCTTAAACTATAAATTTGTTTCCTATGCTTATGAGTCAGTTTCTGTTTTGTAAATAAGTTCATTTGTATTGCTTTTAAGACTCCACATATAAGTGATATCATATGATATTTGTCTCTCTCTGACTCATTTCACTTAGTGTGATAATCTCTAGGTCCATCCATGTTGTTGCAAATGGCATTATTTTTTCTTTTTTATGGCTGAGTAATATTCCATTTCCTGTTTATACTACATCTTCTTTATCTATTCACCTGTCAATGGACATTTAGGTTGCGCCCTTGTCTTGGCTATTGGAAATAGTGCTGCAATGAACATTGGTGCCCATGTATCTTTCCAAATTATGATTTCCCCTGGATATATGCTTAGGAGTGGGATTGCAGGATCAGATGGTAACTGTATTTCTAGTTTTTTAAGGAATCTCTGTATTATTCTCTGTAGTGGCTGTTCCAGTTTACATTTCCCCTAAAATTGTAAGAGGGTTCGCATTTTTCTGCACCCTCTCCAACATTTATTATTTGTAGACTTTGTTGATGGCCATTCTGACTGGTGTGAGGTGATACCTCATTGTAGTTTTGATTTGCATTTCTCTAATAATGAGCAGTGTTGAACATCTTTTCATGTGTCATTTAGCCATCTGTATATCTTCTTTGGAGAAATGTCTTTTTAGATCTTCTGCCCCTTTTTTGTTTGATTTTTTAAAAAATTGAACTGTATGAGCTGTTTGCACATTTTGGAGGTTAATCCTCTGGGAAAAAATGTTATTGGTAATTTGATAGAGATTACACTGAGTCTGTAGATTACTTTGGATAGTAATATCATTTTTCACCATATTGACTCTTCCAGTCCAGAAACAGTATATCACTTTTTAGATCTTCTGCCCCTTTTTTGTTTGATTTTTTAAAAAATTGAACTGTATGAGCTGTTTGCACATTTTGGAGGTTAATCCTCTGGGAAAAAATGTTATTGGTAATTTGATAGAGATTACACTGAGTCTGTAGATTACTTTGGATAGTAATATCATTTTTCACCATATTGACTCTTCCAGTCCAGAAACAGTATATCTGTCCATCTGTTTGTGTTATCTTTGATTTCTTTGATCATTTTCTTAAAGTTTTCTGAGTACAAGTCTTTCATCTCCTTCAGTTCAGTTCAGTTGCTCAGTCATGTCCAACTCTGTGACCCCATGAATCGCAGCATGCCAGGCCTCCCTGTCCATCACCAACTCATGAGTTCACTCAAACTCATGTCCATCGAGTCAGTGATGCCATTCAGCCATCTCATCCTCTGTCGTCCCCTTCTCCTCTTGCCCCCAACCCATCCCAGCATCAGAGTTTTTTTCAATGAGTCAACACTTCACATGAGGCGGCCAAAGTATTGGAGTTTCAGCTTTAGCATCAGTCCTTCCAGTGAACACCCAGGACTGATCTCCTTTAGAATGGACTGGTTGGATCTCCTTGCAGTCCAAGGCACTCTTAAGAGTCTTCTCCAACAGCACAGTTCAAAAGCATCAATTCTTTGGTGCTCAGCTTTCTTCACAGTCCAACTCTCACATCCATACATGACCACTGGAAAAAATTTGCTAGCATCTTGAGTGCAGTGTTTTCACAGCATCATCTGATGTGAAACAGCTCAGCTGGGATCCATCACCTCCACTAGCTTAGCCATTCATCTCCTTGGATAGGTGTATTCGGAGGTATTTTGTTCTCTTTGGTGTATGATAAGTAGAATTGTTGCCTTCGTTTCTCTTTCTGATCTTTCGTTGTCAGAGCATAGAAATGCAGGAGATTTCTGTGAATTATTTTTGTATCCTGTATCTTTACTAGATTCATTGATGAGCACTGGTAGTTTTCTGGTAACATCTTTAAGATTTTCTGTGTAGAGTATCAGGTCATCTGCAAACAGTAATTATTTCTTTTTCGATTTTGATTCCTTTTATCTCCTTTTCTTCTCGGTTTGCCCACTCTTCCTGCTCTGTTGGTTGCTTGGCCTGAGATGTTTCAGCACTGGAGCCTATAGGCTTTTGGTTGGGGCCAAGTCTTGGTGCCAAAATGGTGGCCTCCAGGAGAGCTCACGCTGATCAATATTCCTGGTACCTCCACCACCAGACTCCCTGTACCACAGTAAGCCACGGCTGCCCCATCCTCACGCTACCTCCTCAGGAGACCCTCCAAGATCAACGGGTGGCTCTGGCCCAGGCTCCTAGGACGTCACTGCCTTCACCTTGGGTTCTAGTACGAGATGCTGTGTGTACTCTCCAAGAGTGGAGTCCCTGTTTCACCCAGTCCTGTGGACTCCTATCATAAGCTCCACTGGCCTTCAAAGCCAGATGGTCTGGGGGCTTCTCCTCATGGCACTTGACCTTTAGACTGGGAAGCCTGGCTTGGGACTCGGGGCTTTCACTCCTGTGCAAGAACTCCTGTGATATAATTATTCTCCAATTTGCAGGTTGCCCACTTGGGGGGTGTGGGATTTGATTATATTGCAAATGCACCCCTTCTACCATCTCATGGTTTCTTCCTTGTGTCTTTGGATATAGAAAATCTTTTAATTTTTTTGTAGCTTCCAGTCTTCGTTTTTTGGGGGGTGGGGGAGCACTTCCCTGATAGCTCAGTTGGTAAAGAATCTGCCTGCAATGCAGGAGACCTCAGTTTGATTCCTGGATCAGGAAGATCCCCTAGAGAAGGGATAGGCTACCCACTCCAGTATTCCTGGGCTTCCCTGGTGGCTCAGCTGGTAAAGAATCTGTCTGTAATGTGGGAGACCTGGGTTTGATCCCTGAGTTGGGAAGATCCCCTGGAGAAGGGAAAGGCTACCCACTCGAGTATCCTGGCCTGGATATACAGTCCATGGGGTCGCAAAGAGTCAGACACAACTGAGCGACTTTCAGTCTTTTATTGATAATTGCTCAGCAATTTTGAGTATGCTATATTCATGAGGGGAGGTGAGCTCAAGGCCTTCCTACTCTGCCATTGTGTCTCTAAGTCCTTTCACATCATTTTTATGGCATTTTTTCCTCTGGAAAGTTGAAGTTGGAAGTTTTGAGATTTTTCTTGTTTGGGGTTTCCCTGCCCCTCCCCTTTCTGCTGTCTGTCTTGCCTTTTTGGTTATTAATGCTGTTGAAACATCATCTTCTCAGAAACAGACTCCCATTTGCCCATCACTGTTTTTTATACTCCTCAGTTATTCTGCCTCCATGCAGTGAAGGAAGATTAGAGAAGACAGTGTTCTAAGTGACAGGTGTAGGGAAAGACTTCACAAAATCAAAAATACTGGCAGATTTGATAAATGGCTATTAATGATGAATCCAGCAAGAAAAAATTCTTGAGTATGCACAAAGAGAAGCTCTGGAAGTGGAACTCCTGACTTACTAGCTGCTTGGGTTGTTTCTTATATTCTAAAGACTCGAGAGTGAGTGATGACTTTGGCTGTGGGCCTCTGGTGGGAAATTATGTAAATCGTAGTAATCAGCCATACTCTGTATTCTGGCCTTTTCCAGGGTGAACTTACAGCCGGGGCTCATTAAAATTGGGCAAAGCAAACCATTGAATAGTTTTTTTTTAGTTTTTTTTTTTTTTTAAACACAAATCATACTGATTAGTAAGAGGATTCAAGCTTGAAAGCAACATTTTTTTCCAAACTTCAGATTTTAAGAAATTAATGTCTCCTTGGTAGGTTTTCAACTTCAAGATTTAGCTATTCTTATATTGGGAAAGTAATATTAATATCCAGATGTTACTAAATAATGGAGGTCTGTTTTCTTTGTGGGATCTTAGTGCCCCAACCAGGGGTGCCAAACCCACCCCCCCTGCATTAGAAGGATAATTAAACACTCGACTGCCAGGGAAGTCCTGTAGGTCTGTTTTCTTTTTTAAATTCTTGCCTGATTTACTTATAGCAAAATCCTAATTTAAATTCAATTTTTGTTCATTGAATGCCAACACTCTACTAGGTCCCCACAATAGAATAATGAAATAAGCGGGCATTTTCCCAGTTCTTGGAGCATTCAGTCTAACTGGAAATGCGGTGGTAGACAAAATAAAACAAGCAAGGCCAATAATCGAGTGAGATACATTTTAGTTGTAGGAGTGTGGAGCAGATATTCTCATGAATCACACTTTGTAGACGATTAACCCCATGTGTTATATTCAGTAGGTCCTTTTTGATTATCTATTTGATATATATTTGGCTTCCCAGGTGGCTCAGTGATAAGGAATCTGCCTGGCAATGCAGGAGACCTGAGTTCAATCCTAGGCTGGGAAATGGCAACCCACTTGCCTGGGAAATCCCATGGACAGAGGAGCCTGGCGGGCTAGTCTGTGGGACTGCAAAGTTGGACATGACTTAGCAACTAAACAACAAACCCCATGTGTTATATTCAGTAGATCCTTTTTGATTATCTATTTGATACATGTTAGTGTGTATATTTGGAGAAGGCAATGGCACCACACTCCAGTACTCTTGCCTGGAAAATCCCATGGATGGAGGAGCCTGGTGGGCTGTGGTCCATGGGGTCGCTAAGAGTCGGACATAACTGAACGACTTCACTTTCACTTTTCACGTTAATTCATTGGAGAAGGAAATGGCAACCCACTCCAGTGTTCTTTCCTTGAGAATCTCAGAGATGGGCGAGGCTGGTGGGCTGCCGTCTATGGGGTCACACAGAGTCGGACATGACTGAAGCGACTTAGCAGCAGCAGCAGTGTGTATATTTAGCCCTCCTTGAATATTTACTTGCATTGCTCCTCTCCAGCCCCTTCCTGATTGGGAATTTGTCCTTCAAAGTTATCCCTTGAGCAGAAGGTTCCCTTAGCTCATCAAGAAATCTTGAGACTTCCCTGGTGGTCCAGTGGTTAAGACTTTGCCTTCCAATGCAAGGGGTTGCAGGTTCGATCCCTAGTCAGGAAGCTAAGATCTCTCATGCCTTGTGACCAAAAATCCAAAACATAAACAATATTGTAACAAATTCAAGAAAGACTTTAAAAATGAGCCACACCCAAAGAAAAATCTTATAAAAAAATTTTTTTAAGTCTTTCATTCTAAGACTCCTGTCTGAACTGGACCTGTAGAATGTATGGAAAGCAGATGAATTCCTATTAAACATGCAAGTTTTTATTAAGATACATGATTTTGTCTTCTGATTTATTTTCTTAAGGCTTTCTTCATCTTATTATTTTACTTGGGCTTTTCTATTCATAATAGCCAAATACCAAGAAGAAATATCTTCCCCTGATCAAAGGTTTGCTGCAAAGCCCAGGGCAATAAGTATTATTCTAGGAAAGAATTAATTTGTATTTTTTAAAATGTGTAATTCAGACTTAAACCTAAAACCAAAACCTGAATGCCTAAAACCTAAAACCAAATGCCTGTAACTCTGAATTAAGAATGTTTGGGCTAATTAGTAATCCTAGCAAAGCAGAGAGTTCTCTGAAACACAACACAGAAGAGATTCAATTTAAGAGCCAACCTCACTAGTGTTCTTTGAAAATGTAGCTATTTATAATGAGGTGGGGCCTGGATTGCTTAAACCCACCTTTCATGGGATTTTCTGTGAGTGATTTGTCAACTCTCTTTGTTCATCTCTTCCCAAAGATTGCATGTAACAGGCAGCATTGACTTCTAGGAAAGGTAGACCAATTAAATGCCTGGCAGGGAAAAGATGAAAGGATGGGGGTATGTATTTGCTGTTCTTATCAGCCCATTAAGCTTCAGGTTCAGTCTTTGATTTCCTGAATTTAGAAAGGTCTGTTGATCTCAGAATTTCCACTTAGAGCCTGACCATTAGCCCAGCAAGCAGCTTCCATTAAAGGCTGCTTCTGCCATCAGGGAACTTGAAATCCCAGAGATGTGTTCAGTCCCTGTGATAGCTGTGTGCATGGATGAGGTCCTCTCCATCCAAGTCTTATGAGTAACGTGAATAAAAGAATGCTTTTATTCACATTATCCCATCCTACCTATTCACAGGGATTGCTACATGAGCCTCTAACTTGTAGGACTGGAAGAACCCCCCAAATGGCCTCGAATGCATCCCCTACCCCTGCCTTCCCTGATAGCTCAGTTGGTAAAGAACCCACCTGCAATGCAGGAGATCCTGTTTCGATTCCTGGGTCGGGAAGGTCCCCTGGAGAAGGGATAGGCCACCCACTCCAGTATTCTAGCCTGGAGAATTCTGTGGCCTGTATGGGGTTGCAAAGAGTCGGACACGACTGAGCGACTTCACCCCTGCCTTGGTCAGGGCTGTGTTTTATTCCTGACTAAACATCTTCTTTCCTAGTGACCCCTAAAGAAGACGAATCCAGGTACAAGTTCGGGCACTAGTTAGGAAGTTCTTTACTGAAAGAGCTTGAGCAGCCCCCGGTTATTTCTTCTTATCCTAATCTCAGTGGGCACAGAGCACTCTCCCAATTGGTAAGCCATTACTTAGTCCTCTTGGTCATCTCTTGTCTTTGGGCTGAATCATCAGATTGTACCTCTGGGATAACCATTGTTGAGCTACCCTGACCCATTCTGCAGGTGCAGGGTCTGGATGACGCGAATGTCCCAGTTGGTGGGTGCAGTGACATTTCTCAGAATCTCTGGCATTTTACCAGTGTTGATTTAGGCGTGTATATCTTGTGCTCTTAGGATCGTGCTTTGAGTCCAGAAAGTTTTCCACATTTGCCTTTTGACTGATCTATGCCTTAAGATTAAACTCTGTGCCAAAAAAAAATAAAAAAAAAACTAGGAAGAATTACACAGTTGGCAGAATCAGTTAGGCAGAAAGTAAAATTTTAACTATGTGTTTTTATTTCCTGCCACTCACACTGTTGACCTATTTGCCAGCAAATATTTGTAGCTGCTCTGAGCGTGGTGCTGCTGGGGACACGTAAATGAGCCTCTCCAGTCTGTGTCCACCGTGAGGGACAGGAGGCAGGGTGGGGCCGGGGTGCCATGGAGCATCTTGCCACTAGGGGGTAGCATAGAGCTGCAGCTCTTAAGTTGTGGGTCTCTCAGCCCCACACTTAATTTATGTGATAGAGAAAACCCTCTGGAATGTAGTCTGAACTACTTGTACCGCTTTTTCAGACTTTCTCTTCACTTTCGGATTCACAGAGGAAAGAACTCATCAGAGGTCCTGGGAAAGGCCGAGAAAGCTACCAGAGTGATTTATACACAGACTTTAAAATAAAACCCTCTCTCGAGACTTAGCAGGCAGTATTGCAGTTAAGGGGGTCAGCACTGTGCTTGTCTATGTCTGACTTTGTCGGGGAAAAAAGACAAAGAACTCACCCAGCTGGCAGAAAAACTTGATCCCTAAGCCAAAGGAAGTCAAATTTGAACTGTCTGCTTTGGTTTTTGTCACGCATACTTTTATTTCACCACACTGGAGCATTGTGAGTTGGTGGAGAGACACCTTTGAACCCAAATTTGTCAATGACATCTGCAGTCCTCACCCTTGGAGATGGGTCTTTTGTTTGGTAGGTGGGTTTATCTTACCAGGCCCTCAGTGATCTGGCCCCTGCCTGCCTTTCCCAGTTATTTACCTCTTTCATATTCATTCTACGCAGAAGTTTGGGATACTAAAAAAATTAAAAGCCAGACAGTAAATAGTCTTGATTACTCAACTTCGCCATTGTGGAGCAAAAGCAGCCATAGAATGAATGTGAACAAATGAGTGTGCCAATAAAACTTTATTTATGAAACCAGTGGTGGGCCATAGTCTGCCAGCTCCTGCTCTCTTAACATACCAAATAGACTTCTGCTTTAGGCTGTTGGCTAAAACTCACTCCCCCAGATGATCCTAGGACTTGTTCCCTTACTCCGTTCAGGTCTCTCAGACGGCATGTCATCAGAAAGGCTTTCTCTGACGACCCAGTCTAAAATAGAGCTCTGGGGCTTCCCCGGCGGTCCACTGGTTAAGGATCTGCCACTGATGCAGGGGTCACGGGCTCCATCCTTGGACTGGGAAGATCCCACTTGCCACAGGGCAACTGACTAGTCACCACAACTGCTGAAGCCCACAGGCTTCACAACAAGAGAAGCCATCACAGTGAGAAGCCCGCACTCACCACAACCAGCACACAGCAACGGAGACTAACATAACCAAAAAAAATGAGTGATCGAATGAATGAGTTAAAAAATAAAATAGAACTCTGCTCTCATATCTCCATTTCCACCCTTCCTGCCCCCCCTGCTCCTATGAGAAATACTTCATGGAGTTGCTTTACTAATAATATTGATCACATTTTGGTAACTCCTAGAGAAAAGCATGTTGTGTTTAAGCCAGAAAGTGTATTTTTTTCAGAGTATCTTTTATATGTGTTGCAGTCCATTTACAGTGAACAATCTCTATGTACAGAAATAGCTTTGCTATGCAGAGTTTGTTTTCACTGCATTCCTCTAATGACTTTCCCCCTGACATTTAGGCTGAGTTTGGCAGGGCCAAACATATCACATGGTGACTTGGCACAGGGCGATGTGAAAGAATTGCTTTTACTAGATCCTCATTCATGTTTTTGGCTCTTCCTATAGATTATAAGTTCTGCCTCATATGTAATTTTCACAGAACTATTTATGGGAGGAGGAGAATTTCCTAGAAAATTTCCGTGTTTCCCAGAAGCAGAGGAAGCTACAAGGCTGATCAATACAAAGTGAAAAGGGAAATTGGGAGGTGATCAGAGAGGAAATTCATGTCAGGAGCTGATAACTTTGGAGGACACAGCCTTAGGGAGGAAAGAGACGTCAGATCCTAGAGTCCACTCTGGGGGTGCATGATCTTCCTGCTGAAGCCTTAGGAAATCTGTGTTAGTGCACCACTTTGAGTGCAGCTGAGCGAAGTCTCTCCATGTGGGTGATGCAGAGTGTGTGTGCCACACTTCATGATGACACCAATACTGGAAATTGGGTGACTTGACATATTCTCAAGGCATCTACACCACGGATGCAAACTATCTCAAGAGCGGTTGCGTTTCTAATGTAAAGAGTGACACCAGGATTAATCCAGTGAAGGGACCTGGAAGGCAAGGGACCCATCCTGCCAGAAGAGAGGCTGTATCTGAAAAGCAGGAAGAGTTCAAGGCGGGGGAATGTGAGAGAACTGTGGCTGCAGGTGATGCTAAGACTCCATGGACATGGCATCTTTTCTGAGCTTGTGGTCCCATCCTACTTTGATTGGCAGTCTTCATGATCTTTACTAGTTTCTAAAAGAAGGTGTTTTTGTAAATGTCTTATGTAAAGTATGGTGTTGTGGATGTTTTTCTTGATTGCTAAGAAATTATGCTCAAGAACTATACTGAGTTCTTAGGTAACATGATTCTTTTATATGATATGAATGCACACAAGATGCCTTTTCATCTGTACTGTTAACTGTATCTTTCCAAAGGATGCTATTGGAAAGACATTGATTTAGTATAACCAGAGTGAGATATCTTTACTCTTTTATCTCTCTTATCTTTTCTCTTCTCTCTGCTTCCCATACCAGGATTCAAAAGATGAAAGACCTTGAAGGTGGTTTCATTGTATGTTGTTCAGTTGCCCAGTCATGTCTGACTCTTTGCGACCCCAGGGACTACAGCCTGCCAGTCTCCTCTGTCTGTGGGACTTCCCGGGCAAGAACACTGGAGTGGGTTGCCATTTCCTCCTCCAGGGCATCTTCCTGAGCCAGGAATCAAACCTGCTTCTCCTGCAAGTCTCTTACATTGCAGAATCTTTACCGCTGAAGCACTGGGAAAGCCAGTTTCATTGTAAAGTGGCATCTAATTAGCAGGTACCCAGGGGATTCAATAAAAATAGTAAATTCAGTCTCCTAGGAATTCTGAAGGTTCTGAAATTTCTGGGGGACAAAATACACGGCAATAAAGCACTAGTCTTTTTAAGCCAGAAATGTACACAGATGGTTATAGACTGTTGAAGAATGGACCTAAAAGGCAGGATAACCACGGCCTTTTCATTGTGGCTGTTAAACTTGCATTCCCAAGTCTTGAGCTGTGTTTCTACCTGCACCTTAGGTCTTTGGAACTGAAAGCCTTCTGTAAACATTTATTATTTAAGCCCTTGTTCTTTCATCCTAGAGAAAGCGAAAGTTTAAAAGAAAGAAAGAAAGGAAGAAAAACCTCCTTGCACTCTCTCCAGGTGTTACCAGCCTGCTTCAGCCCCAGAGAGCTCCCATCTTTTGGCATGGGACTGCTCAGTGTTTATAATCCTCAGCTATTGATTTTATTCTTGGAGGTTGTAACACCGATAAATTCTGAGGTCTATGATAGGTCCTACATGAGGAAGAGCCACAGTAATTCATTCTCACACTGGAGCCCTGGATCAGTAGGGGGAAATTTTTTTTTTTTTTTTTTTTTTTTTTTTTTGCTCTAGGCTGTGGGTCTTTTTCTAAAAATCATTATGTTAGTTAAAATGAGCCTTTGTACCAAAGAAAATAATCTATCACTGCTTGGGATTAGAGAACTCTCCAGGGGAAGAGCTCAGATTTATGGAAAAAGGAGTTAATAACACTGACTAGATGGGCCCCCGACTTGGCCACTGGAGCTCACCACTTGTAATCCTTATTCTTTTTTGTACCTCTGCAATTTCCTCTCCTCTTTACTACCGCTCTTCTTCACGTTTAAGCAGCCTGCTGTTTTTCGTTATTCACTTTGCTCATGTTCCATCTCTTCATTGTCTCTTTCCCGCCTGTCCTTCCCACCCTTGGGGATACTCAATTTCTTCTCCTTCCTTGTCCCTGTATGGAATCTACTTTCCCCTATTCTCCATTTCCCTGGCTACATCTGTCATCTATTCCAGTTTGTATTGCGGTTCCCCCCACCTCCCACTGTTTCTGGCAAGGGAGACCTGTTTTCAGTATTTCTCTTTAGAGAAATGCATGTGTAAGAGAAAGGAGGGGAGAGTTTGAAAGATACTGAACAGCATGTTTAAGTCATAGTCTTTTGAGATGATAGCAACAGAAGGCTCTGGGTTGGGGCAAGGGGATTCCTACTCCTTGCGGAATGTCAGCACTCTTGGCAGAGGAGTGAGATCCTTCACAAATTCTGTGTGGAACTCATTTACCCCCACCCCCCACCCCCGTTGGGGAGCCATCCCTGGAATGTGGTTTCATATCACATGTGAACACAGATGGGTCTGGGGGCCAGGGATTCTCACTTGTTTCCTCCAGGGCTGGCCCTCAGCAGAGTGGGCAGCTCCTCTTGGGCTTTCTTTAGGCTGGAGCTAAGCCCTGTTAAGCCACTGGGCGCCCTTTCCCTGCATCATTGTGACTGTCATGCACACAAATGTGGTGGTCACTACTGGTCGGGCAGGTGTTTCCTGGGGGTGGGCAAGGGAGAGGAACCCTCCTGGCTCCATCTTGCTCCTGCTGAGTGGCAGAGCAAAGACCCAGAAGGATGAGACTGTCAAAGAGGAGCGAAAGAGGCTGAAAGCAGCATTGGCACAGGTAACTCACACACAGACGCTCTGCCTGCACTTCACAGGAGCTGACTGCATTTGTAGTTTGCTCTCAGACTCAGATTTAGGACTATTATGCCTGAAATTCCCACAGCTTGTCTAAAAGAGAGCTGTATTTAAGGAGACACTTGGATAAGTGTAGTGATCTTTACTTGGGGGTGACTGAAATGGTGGAGGGCTTAGGGAGAATCTGCAGTCCACTGCTCTTCTGTGACAGTGAGTCACAAATTAGGGGGAAAGTTCATTTTTCCAAAGACGAATCTCTTAACGGGCAGCTCTATTCAAATTCTGTGGCTGCTTCGCAAACACGGTTTGTGCTTTTTTAAAAGATGTATTTAATGGGCTGAGTTCATTTAGACAGGAGATCAAATGAATGAGCAGAATTAGAATACACATCCATTTGGCTGCCAGTCTTTGTGTAAGCCACTCGACCACCCGACTTCTCTAATTAAATGGCACTGCAGTCCCTGCATAAAGGCTGCGATGGATAAATTAGTACTTGGTAAGTGCTTTGAAGATGAAAATCACGATACGAGTAATGAGCCAGAATTTTTCCTCCCCTGGGGCTGGAAATGGCATCTTTTGTGTTTTCCTGCTACACTGTGAGTCACCTGGGTCGGCACTGCAGGAAACCTCCTCCCCCCAAGGAAGAGTGGGAGAGACACAGTAAGGACAGGTTTTTATTTGACTTACAAGGCAGATTAGGAGAGAGTGTGAAATCCATTCGCATCTGTACACGAATTACATGCCACACACACTTGCTACCTGTAGTCACGGGTCATATTTTACATGAGTTTATATATTAAGAAGTTGCATGAAGATTACCTTGTTTAAACATTCATGAAGCACAACATCCCCCAAGAGAACTGAAACAGAAATTCCGTTTTGTCCTTCCTGAGAGCTTCACTCATCTTCCTCCTGGTGCATCTCAGCTCTGTATCCACTGCCCCCTGCTCCAAAATGTTCAGGTTTATCTGCTCTGAGGGTATGATTATTATTTTTAGTGGGAGAAGCTTAGAGGAAACGCAGATTTGGAAGTAATGCATGAACTATTTGGTAAGATCGAGCTCTGTCTGTCAGCTACGAATCTTGCCCCTTCCTGACCACTCTCACTGGCTCCCATTGCAGAGAAGCCTCAATACCTAATTTGTTGTATGTCCCAAACTTGGCTGAGAGCCCTCCCCCCCCAACCAAATCCAAATATTCTCATTTATATATATATGGTTTTTTCTCCCAGATTGCACTGACACAGAGATAATCAGTCACACTAGATTGTCTGGGCTGTGAGAGCTTTGATAGGCCCCATCAGGAAAGGTTGCTTAACCCCAGTATAAGTTAGGATCCACGCTACTGGTTGCAGCCTTCCTCACTGCACTGGAGTGCAAGATGTGGTATGTGACTTCAGCCCTGACTGTGCCCCCCTCCTAGCTATACCCTGAAATTGGTCACAGTTAAGAGCATGGCACTCCTAGGACAGTTGGTGGGCTCACCTCTTACTGATGCAGCCAGGGAGAAGTGTGGGAAGCCCACTGCAGGCATGGGAGGTGAGAGGGGGTAAATGTTGCACTGGGGAAGAGGTCGGATGCTTTAAGAGAGGAATGTTCCCTTGCGATGAGATCCCAAAAAATCGGCTAGAATGGCAGAAGGGAAAGAGGGAAAGCTCACTCCTCAGATAGACTCAGATACAGGCCAAGTCCAAAAGACTTTGAGAGTTAATTGGAAAACAATTATACTTATCTGCTTCCTGCCAATCTGTATCCACAGACAGAGCAGAAGTAATTATAGATACTGTGGATACACTGTGGCGTTAAGTGTTTCAAATTATACTGCTTAACAACGCTTCCTTGATACAGCCCTCAGCATGGGGGCCAGAGAGCTGGTTTGAGTCAGCAGTAATACCACAGGAGCATGGTGATGCTATCTGCAGAAGTTTCTCACACTGGGTCATGTTTTTCCCCAAGAAAACTTGCTGCAGCCAAGAAAATGAAAAAAAAAAAAAGAAAGAAAGAAGAATTGATACTAATTTGGTTTTCTGTTGTGTATTTAGCATGTCATTCACATAGCTGTCTTAGCAGAGGGAGCCGACATGTCTTTTATAGCTGGAGCCAAAAGCAGGGTCAGCACTGTGGATTAGAATCAATTCAGTGGAGGGAAAATAAACCTTGGGAGTATATTTTGCCTTCCCTGAGCACGTCGCAGGCATTAGCAGTAATGGGAGCTCTGTCTGTGCATGGAGAGAAAGCATCTAGCTCAGTCTCCCACCATTCTCACCCCACTGCTGTGCAGTCCCCTGACCTTCACAGTGGGGAGGGGGAATGATTCTGGACTCATCTTTAACTTTATACTGCTCCGCACAGGAAAAAATACACACACGCGCGCACGCGCGCGCACAGTCTTCTAGAAGAAACAGAGGAAGAAGTGGGGACAGGAGCTGCTGAAACGTGGCCCACACAGATAAGGTGACCAAGCCTTTGGGGACCTGGATGTGAACTGACTGTATTTGCCCTCGGTGGCGGCTGTGCCATCTTTTCCAGGCTTGGTAGTCTTCTCCACCTTCAGGGAGTACTAGAGAGTACTAGAGGGTCAGGTTGTTAGGTCCTTCTCTAGGTTCTTTTAGTCCACTCTGCAGGGCTATTAGAACACACAACTTCTCAAACGAGCACAGGTGCATCAGAAAAACACTAAGCCAACCCATTAGAAGAGCGCTGGGTTTGCTATCCGAAATGGCTCCTCGCTGCTCCTGTGTACACTTGAGTTCTAATGCATTTCATTTCTTAATTTGAAGACAAGGATGAATGAGGTACGTGGGGCAACAGCAAAGCACACCCTCCCCTCTTCTCAGTGGCATAAATCACTGAAAAGGCACCTGCGCCAACTGACTTGTCTCTCTTTGCTGCTGTGTTTTCTCTTTAACTCACACAACACTGCCAACTTTCACCGAGAGTGTCCTGAATGGCCATTTCTATTTTTCATCTGTCCTTTCCAGAGGCTTCACTGGACTGAGAGGCAGAAGTTGGCTTGGGTCCTCTCCCAGTTCAGCCACCATCTAGCCCTGTGACCTTGGGCAGATCACCTCTGTGAGCTTCCCTCCTCAGTTCTCCAGATCAGAGCAATGAGATGTCTGGAATCTTTCCCTGCTGAGTCTCTGAGAACTCCACTGCTGTACTCTCCGGGATAAAACTGCATTGAGGCAACTGCAAATCACGCCTGCAAATCAGGGAAGCTGCTCTAAAGAGAAGGCAACGTAAGTGGTTTGTCTCAGTTCTGTGGTTTAGCTGCCCCCAAAAGATTCGGATGAAAAGGATCAGTTGACATGGTTTAAGCCCCGCACAAGGTCAGTGGGGAGCTGGCCAGAGTGCTGAACTCGGCTGCTATTCATGCCAGTCATCAGACCTGGCTGCACGGCTCACACACACAGCACCTTACCCTGCCCCAGGACAGAGGCAAGCAAGAGTTTTATCGGCAAGCTCCAGACTTCGGGCACCAGGCATGTAAACAGCCAGAGGAATTTCTGAGCACACTGCACTCAATAATTCCCAGATCTGTTAGAGAGCTATATTTAGTTTGGGAATAGCTTTGGAAAGAGTGCACTGCCACTAAAATGAATATTAATAGTGCGGGTCTTAGAGCAAAGAAAATATTTCTTCAATTCAGTAGCTGGTATGTATCTGACAAGGAAAACGTTGCTTGGTGTTAAAAGGCTTGGGGCAATTGGGGGTGTGATGAGCACTCTGCAACCATGAGTCAGTACCCGTTGGGAAAAGAACTTAGAGCATAAAACCAAATTGTCTGAGCTTCCTTCCCAAGTGCCTAACTAAACACTTTATCCCCACAATCTTTCCCCTCAAAAATTTATTTCTTGATAATAATATTAATCTGTCTCTTTGTTGTTGTACAGTTTATTAATGATTCTCAAAAATCTCCCAGTTTACCCAAAATGGAAACACTTGCACCAGAGCCGGATCCCACCCAATCAAACCCACCAGCACTCTTCTCATCCTAGCCCCCACTCCAAAGAGAAAACCAATGCCTATTGGGCTGTCTGCCTTCCTGACTGGGGAGGCAGAAATGTCCCCACCCCCAGCTCTCCACATTTTCTCAAAGAGGCAGCCTGCACAAATCCTTTCTTTAGCCTGAGGTTCAACTTCCTTATTAACATAGACACAACACTCCACTGAAGCTGAAGTATAAGAGGTTTTCTGCTTGATGTGTTTTATGTCCCATTATTATTTTCCCTGCACATCCTGTGTCTCTCTGAGGGGCAGAAGAGAGTGTGTCTGGCGCAAGGCTTTGGGGGAGGGTTCCCACCATTCAAAAAAAGGAGGGAAAGATCAATCACTTAGGAATTCATCCGGAGACTCTCCCTCTGCCCTCCCAGAAGATGTGAACTCCAAAGGGCTCTCTTCTGCTCTGCGTCCTCTACCTATGAACTCAGTTGCCAGCCTCTGTGGCATGGCTATTCCCCTTCTGTCTGGGCCTCTGCAGTGGGGCTACATGCCTGCTTTTCCTCCGTGGCTAGATTGAAAGGTTTTGCCTGTCTAAGCTTCCCTGAGGCTCATTATTTATGGGATGAAATTGGAGGCAGGGCGAACATTAAGTAGCTCAAAGCATGGATGAGTCAAATTAATAACTATGGTACAACCCCAAACAACATCAAAACCACCACTGTGATTTACTGCTTGTTTCCACCAGTTGGGAAAATTAGGAATTGCACATTTGTACAGACAGAAACTATTCACAGCAAAGACAGAGAAATGAGCAAAGTATATACAAGCTCCCACGTTGGGAGAATTTCACAGGGAAGTAACCAAAGGGAGGGGAAGCCCACCCCCCGTGATCATGGTGGCGACTGGTAGAGTTCCCAGAAGAGTTTCTGTTTGCTCACATCCCCTAAAGTTAAGACAGTACATTCAAACACCCATGCAAAATAAATCCGGTCACAGGTATATGTTAATTCTCAACACCACCCCCACAACCATTTCTAGAGATCACTGCTGGAGGGCAGGCAGTGGGATGAGGGGCCAGAGGAGGGGAAACAAGCCTGTACCCAGTGTCTCCTAAAGAGAAGGCTGGCGGGGATGGTGATGCCAACCGGAGGCAGGCAGAGTCGGCTGGCGTTACCCAAGCTCTGTGTTTAGCTGAGGTTGTATCCGCCTCTTGCAGAACCATGTCCTCTTACAAGGCCACTAATAAGCCATTGACCTTGAGTTTGAGTCTGGGGCTGATGTTCTGCTCTGTCTGGGGGAACCCCAGGGGCCTTGTGGCTTAACGAGAAGAAATCCTCCTCGTTTTAGCAGCAATTGCTTTTTCCTCTCCACCTGCCACAGTGATCAAATTAACAGGTTGCTTTTCCTCGGATAAAACGTGTCCTCAGGTCCCAGGAGGCACTGCCCATTTGCCTGTCTGACGGGCTCGGGACGGGAATACAGGGAAGTAGTGTGTGTGCCTGTGGTATTCCCCTGGCCCCCTGCCCCCCAGCCCCTGGGAAGGTCTCTTCCACCTGGGGTGGCCGCCCAGGCCAGCAGTGAGCCACACGGAGGGAGGCGCCCGAGTCTCAGCTGCAGGAGGTCTGGCAGGAGGCTGCGTACACGCTGCTGCCTGCTGTGGCCCCGCAGCTCAGGCTGCTGGTGGGACACTTGAAGGGCTTCATGCTGTTCTCCCTCTGGACGTGCAGGTGCTCCAGCCGCCAGCGCTCCCAGCTCTTCCGGAACTCCATCTGGACCTTCCGCGGGGAAAGGAGGGAAGCAGAGGCCATCAGGCAAACCAACTGCCCACGAAATGGCCTCATGATTACATTAGGAGGGAAGGGAAAAAAATCCACCACTTTATATTAAGAGACACAAGTCAAGGGCTTCAGGCACCTAAATTAATATCCCCATAAAATTGTTTCTTGTCGTCTCCTATTTTCTGCTTCTTCTCGGGAGGGAGATGGGCTTTGCTGATCTAATTGGTCTCCTGCATCTCTAAACTCTTGTGACTCAGCTAAGTACCTTTCACAATCCATCACAGTATCAGTTAGCGGAAGAGAAGGAGTGACAGAGAGATGTGGGGAGAAGGGAAGTGGAGAGAGAAGAAAAGGAGAAGAGAGTCTGACTTCAGAGCCCTCTTGGACAAATGAGGAGAGGGACAGCCCGCTCTGCCCCTCGCGGTGTCAACACCAGACCCCTCTAAACTCCCCCAAGGGCTTTCATCCTGGCTCCAGGATGGAAGAGAAGAGGAGCTGCAGAGAATGAGGCTGGGGCTAGTAGCAGCTTGAAAGAGCAGGCTGCGGACAAGGACTTCTCAGCCTGGATTTGAACTAATCCCAGCCAAGAACTGGACTCAACCCACAGAGGGTGCAGCCCAGGTGAGTTCAGCCAAGCAGAACTGCTGCCATGCTCACTCAGCAGAACTCAGCCCTCCCCATCAGCAAGAGCCTTCTCGAGACGGTGGAAGCTTGGAGCCCATGTGGTTAGAGCAGAAAGATACAATCCAAGTAACACTGCAGAGCCCCAGTCCCTTGAGGGCTGTGGAGATGCTGCGGCTGGCTCCTGTGATTCCAGTCCCTCAGAGAGGCTGCTGGAAGCTGTACAGCCAGCCCAGGGCATCCAGAGAGCTCAGCCAGCGGACATGCCTCTACATCTGCTTTCCAGAGCTTCTCTGATGTGCTGTACATGCGCCACCAGAACTCCCCACACCAGAGTGTCTGGGGCCCAGGCCCGCCCTCTCGGGCTCCATCCAGCTGAGTGGCCAGCTTCCAGCAGCTGTGGGTACGTGGCTCACTGCCAACATCCCATGGGTCCCTGTGCAGACTCCCCCCTTCTCTTCCCGTAGGGCTGCCATCCATCTCACTAAGCCCAGCAAGGTGCCTGGCATGGCCACATGCCTATCCCTTAAAAGAAGTTTATCTGCACTGAGTGAAGCTGAGATGGCCCAGAGCCTGCCTTCCAGGGTGGTCCCCGGGTCCCAGGCAGCATCTCTGAGCCCAGGCTGGGGTAAGGGAGGGAGGCTGAGCAGACACTGCCCAGATGAGTGTGATGCGTGTGTTGATAGCTGGCATGACAGTGCCTGAGTCCTGCAGTGGCCTCTGCTTGTGCAGCCGCAGGAAGGCCAGTCTTGTGGCTCAGCTCTTCACTGGGGAGATGAGAAGAGAGACGGCCAACTGAGGCACATCCCTGGGAAGCCAACTCAGGGACTAGAGAGGCCTAACAGATACAGGAAATTGGACAGGATTGAGGCTATGTCCCCCTCTGCCTCTCTTTCCCTCTGCCCTTTCCATGAACCTCTGCTGTGCTCCCCAACCCAGTGACAATTGTCATTAGAAACCATCACTTACAGGGCACTTACTATATCCCCAGTATTCACCATAGTATTCACCATGGAAAAGGCAATGGCACCCCACTCCAGTACTCTTGCCTGGAAAATCCCATGGACGGAGGAGGCTGGTGGGCTGCAGTCCATAGGGTTGTGAAGAGTCGGACACGACTAAGCGACTTCACTTTCACTTTTCACTTTCATACATTGGAGAAGGAAATGGCAACCCACTTCAGTGTTCTTGCCTGGAAAATCCCATGGACAGCAGAGTCCAGTGGGCTGCTGTCTATGGGGTCGCACAGAGTCGGACACAACTGAAGTGACTCAGCAGCAGCAGCAGTATTCACCATAGTTTGTTAACTTTCACAGCAACTCTGTGAGGCAGCTCCTGTTAGTCCTTGCTTAAAGGTAAGGAAGGGCTTCCCTGGTAGCTCAGACAGTAAAGAATCTGCCTGCAATGGAGGAGACCTGGGTTCCATCCCTGGGTTGGGAATATTCTCCAGAGAAGGGAATGGCAGCCCACTCCAGTGTTCTTGCCTGGAGAATCCCATGGAGAGAGGAGCCTGGTGGGCTACAGTCCATGGGGTCGCAAAGAGTCAGACATGACTGAGCAACACACACTTTCACTGTCACAAAGGTAAGGAAACCAAGGGGCAGAGATTTAAGTATTTCTCCCAGTCTCAACCAGGATCTGAGCCTAGATCTAGGCTGACTCTAAAGCCGGGCTCCTAACCCTTGGTCTCCTGCCACTTGGACTATTTAGGCCACACTTGTTTCTGGCCGTGTCTCCCCAGTCTCAGCAGGCACCCCATGAGAACTGGGACCACATCCTCCTCTCAAAGCTTGCACAGTGCCCGGCATAGAGCAGGTACTCCACACATGTTCTCTCAATGCGCCAAATGAATAAATGACTAGACGAGCACCGAACATCGGGTTCCTCCTTTAACTGAGCTCTAATAATCAAACAACAAAGACGGCAACACACACCCTGGACTCCTGTCCTGGGGCTCCCACCAGCACGATTCTCCACTCTCAGGTGGCCCTCATCCCTGCCTCCCAGGTCCCTGGGCCGGGCACCACCCCCAGGCTCTGGGGTTTGGGATGAGTTGGGGGGGTGGTCACACAGCTGGGCAGGAGCAGAACTGGGACCAGCACTCGGTCTCCTGAGTCACCAGAGCCACAGAAAAGCCACCCCTGGGCCTCCTCCCCTGTGCCCACACCCTGCCTGCTGGTAGCTGGTGCAGGCCCAATGCCAGGGTCACAAGTATCCAGTATTGCTATGGCAACCTCGGTCTGGAGAACAGCTCTTATGGACAGAGGGCTCAGCCCAGGAACCACAAGCGCTTGGTGACATGTCTGTCTGTGTGTCCGGAGGAGCTGGGCCCGAGACATCTGGGGATGGTTGAAAGGAACCAGGCGGTGCACTTGAGCAAGGCAGGCGCTCTGGACCCTCCGAGCAGGGTCTCTTGGACCCCACAGCACCAGCCTGAGGGGAGAGGTCAGTGGGGATCAGGGCAGCAAGACCCCCTGCTCCCACCCCAGCCACCAGGAAGCCACCGGAGGAGCACACCCCCCTCCCGTGGTGGGCGGGGCTCTGGCCTGTAATATTGAAGGAGCTCTCTCCCTGCAGGAAGAATGCACCCCAATCCCGACTCTGCACTATCTCCAGGCCAGACTTGGAGTGTGTCTCTGACCGTCTCCGATCAACATTCTCACGTGAGAGAAATGAGAATCTCGAAACCAGAATTTCAGCAGGAAAGTTTTTTGCGGGAGGCAGAGACAAGCAAATGAGACGGTGGTTTTTAAGGCCCCCAGGAATGTGACTTGTAACAGTCACCACCCTTTACATCACATGGAATTTCCCTGCCCAGCCCTATTTGTTCCCTCAGTGCCTCAATGCTCGAGATCTGTAATCTACTTGTGTGTGCTCATGTGTGTAAGTGCACACGCATGGGCCCACATAAGACATCTGAGGAGTGGGGGCCAGTTTCTTATATTTCTGCACCCCCACTGACCTTCCCCACTCCCACCCCCAGCATCAAGAGCCCCTTTACATGGGGCTGTGTCTTCCCCAAGCTCATGTGTATGGCTAGGGCATCCTGTCCACGCACATGTGTGTGTGTGTATGTTGGGTGGGAGAAGAGAGAGAGGGTGATGGAACAACACAGGGACAAGACTCCTGAGTGCCGGGGCCTAGTAGGGTGAGTAGCGATTTCAGCTGAGCAGCCTGAACAAGCCCACTGGACACCCCAGGATAGTCGGTGTAGCAGCCCCACCAGGAGTCCACGTCCCTCCACGGGCCTTACCTCGTTGTTGACAAAGCAGTACAGGATGGCCACCATTAGCCCCTGGAAACAAGAGTCTTGTCAGCAGGAGGAAGAGGAGAGAGGCGCCCTGCAGGCAGGCCTGGTCTGAAGCCCCCAGGGGCCCCAGCCTCAGCATTTCCCTCCTGAGACTGGGCAGCCAAGGCAGGCCCAGGAATGGGGGTAGTGGATTTCTTCTCCTTTCATTTCCAGAGGAATGAGTAGGCCCCTTGCTCAGAAACAATTTCTTCAGCCAACCTCTCCTGGAAGAGCCCCAACCTGAGAAAAGTGTATCACGTGGAACTTTCCCTGCTTGGCACCATTGTTCACTCAGGAGCCCCAGTGCTCCAGAGCCATGATCTATTTGTGTGAGTGTGTACATGTGCGTAAGTACACACACATGGGCCCACACAGACATCTGAGGGGTTGGGCCAGTTTCTTACATTTCTGCACCCTTGTTGATATTCAACTCCCCACCCCCAGTAACACCTAATAAATACTAGTGGAGAGGCTCAGTTCTCAGCTTTGGAAACTATGTGACCTGGAAATCTCGTTTTAAACTTGCCGAGCCTCAGTTTCCTCCTCTGTAAAATGGGAGACTCCTGCACACTGCCTCGTATTCTGGGAGGATGAACTGCATAATGTCTATAAAGCATCTGCCACCAATGAGCACCCAGGGGATGGCAGGTGCTATGCCAGGCTGAGTGCCCAAGGTAACATCCAGGAAGGCTTCTTATCCAGTGTGCTCACAGAGAAGACTGGCCTAGGTGTCAGGGTACCTGGGACTCTGGCTCTGCTCCAACCACATCACCTGGGGAAGGGCCGCTTTCAGCCCAGGCCCCGGGCTACCCCTCAGTGGTGCAGGCTGGTCTCACCCCACCCCCACCCTGGGACTTCTGGACTGGGGCCCCTGCAGTGAGGTCACCTGGAAGGAGGTGAAGGAGAGCTCCGTGAATAGCTTGACAAAGCGCAGCACTCCCCGGGCGTGCTCGTCCATCACGAAGGCGAAGATGACCTCATGCGTCCCCAGCAGGGGGATGAGTGTCAGCGTGGACTTGGCGAGCCTGGGGGGTGGGGCAGGGACATCATTCTGGACCTCTCTTATGGACTCTGCTCCCCCTTCAGTGTCCCAGCGCCCACCAAGGCCTGGCACCTGGGTCATAGAACCCTCCCCCACTGAATACGCAGAGATGGGCTGCCTGGAGGGGAGGAAGTAGAGGTGGAGACCCCAGAAGCCCAGCAGCTGCCCAGGTACAGGGGTGAGACAAGACTTGGGAGCTCAGGCCAGGCCTGGGTGGAGGAAGAAAGGGCACACAGGGGTCCAGGCTCAGTACGCAGGATCTCCCTCTCGGCCCAAAGGCAGGGCTCCAGTGCACCCGACGAAGGTGACTCCACTCCATTACCTGCACTTGGTGTCTGTCTTGCACATGAGGTTGGCCTGCAGTTTGGACACCACGATGCAGATGACCCGGACAAAGATGAGGAAGTTCACCTGCAGGGTAGAGGGGAGAGCGACTGGAGGCCCTCTCAAAATGCCCTCGAGACCCCATCCTCCCTTAGCACCCGGGCCACTGCAGCTCCCACCACCTGCCCACAGCATCACTCACCCCAATGGCAAAGAGGATGGGCAGCCGGATTATGAGCCAGTAATTCATGTTGGAGTTCCTGGTCCAACAGCTGGAGCAGAGAGAGACACATGGGCCCCGGCTTGGGCACACAGAGCTCCCAGCTCCCAGTGCAGGCACCGGGCAGCCCCATACACAAGGGCATGCAAAGTGACACACACACACACAGCCACACAAACACTGCCACAGAGTCACCCGACAACCAGTCCCAGGACACACACACACACACACACACACACACACACACACAGAGTCCTAAACACACAGAGATACACACAGCCCCTTCATGAACCTACAATCACAGTCACATGCGTCCTCACCTTCATACACAAATAGCAGGAACATTTCACTCACAGGTGTTACAGGAAATCCTAGGGGGACATCACCTACCCCCACAGACCAGCACCCTTGTCATCATAAAATCCGGGGAGGGGTAGGGTGGGGGATTGCAGAACTAAATTCATAATTTAGCTCCTGGTGGCTCAGTTTACCCTCCCAAGAGGCAGTAACTGCACACCCCAGGGGCCAAGGAATCCCATGGGGTTTGAGGATGGTGACCTCAGCACACCCCTCAGCCCCTCAGAGCAGGACACTCACCCCTCGTCCTCATAGAGATACTTGACGATGCCCCAGGGGATGACAAACAGCAGGGAACACCTAAGAGGAGGGGGAGAGAGAGGGCAGAGGGGCTGGCAGGCCAGAGCCACGGCCAGACACACCCGGAGGCCCCCAGCCGGGCTCTCCCACCTCCAGCCCCCCTCCTTGCCTGGCCCCTGGCCACGTTTTCTAACAGGTATAGAATTAGGCTGGTGTGGGTGCTTCGGAGAAGCGGCAGCAAGAGCCACCCTCCCCAGCTCCCCACACTCCTCCCTAGACAGCGGTCCCCACCACATGGGCGCCACGACTGTCCTCACAGTCCACCCCCTCCCGTGCGCCAGGGGCCAACTCTTTGATGCCACCCACCCTGCCTGGGCCCACACACCCATTTCAGTCAACTCCTGTAGCACTGAAAGCCCCTCCAAGTACCCGCCCCAATCCCCACGCAGCTGCCCGTGGCTGGGTGGAAGCCTGGAGCAGAGACAGGAGCCCTGTCCTTGACACAGAGAGCCCAACTGACCGTGTACAGGGGCCACAGTAAGACCAGCTACCACAACGCTGCCCACATGGATGGGCAGGATAGTGTGGCAGACAGCCTCTAGGATGACCCCCAATCACCCTTCCCCTGGTATTCACACCTGGGTGTGGTCCACCCTGGATCCAGATTGGTCTGTGTGAGCAACATATGCAGAAGTGATGGCATGCCATTTCTGAGATTAGGCTGTAAAAGGTCTTCAAGATTGTAAAAGGCAGGTCTTGGGCTCTCTCTTAATCTGGTCACTTGCCCTGGGGGGACACCAGCTGCTGGGTCATGTGGGCACTCAGAGAGCCCAGTGTGGTGAGGAATGGAGGCCTCCAGCCAACAGATAGCAAAGACCTGAGCTTCCTGACAACAACCTCGAGAGTAAGCTTGCAAGTGGATCCTCCAATCCATTAAGCCTTGAGATGATAGCTCCCCTGGCCAACAGCTCCACGACACCTCTCTTGGAGATCCTAAGCCTGAAGCAGGCAACTCAGTTGAACCCGGAATTCTTACCATAGAAACTGTGAGATAAAGTTGGTGTTTTAAATACCTAGTGAGAGGTCCTTTGTTACACAGTCATAGGTAACTAATACACTGGCCACTAGTTCCTTAAGGACAGAACCTAATTCATCCGCAGGGCCTCAGCGACCATCTCACTCTGGAGTTCAGTATATGTTCGCTGACTTACGATTGGACTGTCAGACTTCGCTGTTGGTCCAGTGATTAAGAATCTCCCTGTCAAGGTAGGGGACATGGGTTTGATCCCCGGTCTGGGAAGATTCCACATGCTGCGGGTCCACTAAGCCCGTGGGCCACAACTACTGAGCCTGCCCACCTAGAGCCTGTGCTCTGCAACAAGAGAAGCCACCACAATAAGGAGCCCACGCACCACAACTAGAGTAGACCCCGCTTGCTGCAACTAGAGAAAGCTGGTCTGCGGCAATGAAGACCCAGCACAAAAAAAAAATTTTTTTTTTAATTGGATGGTCCATCCTCATGTGATAGACAAGGAGCTGCATCGGCAGCTAAACAGGCCACAGTTGGGACTAGAACACAGGACTGCAATCCCACCGCCTAATGGCTCTCAGCACCAACTCTGTCTAAGCCTGTCTCTGTTGGTGCCTCTCAGGGATGGAGATGTGGGTGTCCGAGAGGAATAAGAGTGTGTGTCTAAAGGTGTGTGGACAGGATGTGTGTGAGGTGGTAGTGGGGAGTCCATGTGCATGCATGTGTGGCTTCAGGAAGTGCATTTCCAGGGCAGAACCCACTTCATCAGCTTTCCTGTGGCCATCACCCACATCCTCAACACATGGACGTCCACTCAACAGCAGCTACCGAGCAGCTTGCACTCCAGAGCCACTGCACTTGACTGTGCAGATGGCCAAGCATGGAGGAAGCAACGTGGCTCTCGGCTGACCAGCTTGGTCATCAGATCGCCTTCTCCTTAGCTATTTATTTTTACATAACCCCGACCTCCCAGCATCCATGTTGCTTTAGTAACAGGCCTTCATGAGACTGGACAAGAGGCAGATAGCTTCCCAAGGCTCCAGCACATAGCACTGAGCCTGTCACATGAAGATGCCCAGTGAGAATGGAGTGAATGAAAGAAAGAGTCAGGGTATTAGTGAGACAGGGGAAGCTGCCCAGGCAAGAACAGACCAACGCCCTGAGCCACACACACATCTGGACGCCTCTGTCTTCAACACCCCCAGCCCCTGCTGGCCTCTTCTGAGACCCTACCCCACGACAGGGGAGCTCACTCATGTTAAAAGCCAGACCTGGTGAACTTCATTCATGCATCAGCATCTCCTTAACCAAGTCTCAAAAAAATGCAGGCACAGCTCTGCCGCTTGCAAACATTACATGCTCCCTGCTGACTTCATCTTTCTCCCACTTAGAAAATCAACAAGACAGGCTGGAGAAAAAGGCCTGAATGAAGACACACAGTCTGGCTCCGAGAAGTGATGATTTCCTCGTGTGTCACATGCCTCCCCGCTGAGAGGCCTCCTTCTGGTGGGGTATGGGAGTGTCTGGCCACCCGTGGACAATAGCAGAGCCTGACATGCCTTGTCCTAATTTTAATTCCTGCATTTGCATATGAAGCTAAAAGGTGTTTCCCAAGCATCCCACTTGCGCTGAGAGCCTCCTAGCATCACAGCAGAGCTCTGGGCTCTCAGTGACTCTGTCTGTCCTTCTGTCTTTGCTCCTCTGTCTCTCTGTATCTCCCCGTCCCAATTCCTCAAGAAAAGGATGATCTGAGTGGGAAGAGGGGGTCCCCCTGGGTCCTGCCCTTCTGCTCCCTCAGGCTCTGGGTCCCAAGCTGGGGCATGAGGTGATGGGAAAAGACTGGAACCCCCTCCCTCATTGCCCCCTCCCCCATTGCCCACTCAGAGACACACAGGAACACTGTGTGTCCCAGGCCCCCAAAGTCTCCACCCACCACCCATGTGCCTCTGCACACATCACTCCGTTCCTACCATGGTGACCTGACCGTTCCTTCCATTGCTTCCGCCTCAGGTCACCATGGTGACAGCACTCCAGTGCTGATGCTATTTCCCAGAATGGACAGAAACAGTCCCCCACTCTGAGGACCTCCTCCCGGAGCTCCCCTTCATGGCCTTACTCCACCCACCCCTCCAGTTGGCTGCAGGGCTCTTCAGCTTTGCCCACTGCCAGTTTGATGCCCCTGCAGAATGAAGAGGCCTGGGAGGGGAGGAAGCCAAGCAGGGAAGGGCTGGGCTCTGGTGGAAGAGGAGGAAGGGGAGGAGGAAGGAGCTGTACACTGAGGGCAGGCCCACCTGCCCACTGCGGGGACCTGAGTTTGCTTGGCTGGGCCCTCAGGGGCTAAAGAAAATCCAGCGTGACAGGCAATGGGGCCCAGGGCCTGGGAGTCAGGAGGCCCGGGCCCAGCACCCGCTCTCTAATGCCCCGCCCTCAGGACACTGATCAAAGCCCCTTCCAGATGCTCCTCTGCAGCAGGGCCTACGGAGCAAAGTAGCCAAAGAGCCTCATCAACAAGGGATGAAGTCTGAGCATGGGGCAGGGCGGCTGAGGGGGCCCAAACAGAGCCCAGAGCCAGGGTCCAGGGACCCAGGGCGCTTCCCGAGGAGGCGGGGGGACCAGGCACAGCCTGGCAGGAGCTCAGGGGAAAGAGCCAGTATGGGAAAGGGGGGAATTAAGAGGGGAGAATGGAAATGGGAAGAGAGTGGGTCCCATTCTGGTGTGAGAGGCCCAGAGACTGCCCACTCCTGGCTCCATCCCAGGTGGGTGCCCGAGGGCCCCTCCAGAGGAAGTGTGGTTGCATCTGTTTCTGGGGTAGAGGGTGGAGGTCGGGGGTGGAGGCTGGTAGTGGGTGCCGCTAGGATGGGCGCCTCAGCCCTGCCCCACCCCACGCCATTCTCACTGGAATCCCATGTGGAGAGAAGCAGAAGCACAACCAGAAATGTTCCAGCAAAAAAAAAAGACACAGTGGTTCTCAGCAAACTTTTTTGGCTAGAACATTTCCAGCTGGGCTCCAGGCACTTCCGGGGTCCACTCTTTGCTCAGCTGGCTTCCGGCTGGCCCCACACCCAGCAACCCCCACCCTGAGACCCAGGACTGCTCATTTCCCTCAGGGCTGGGTGCCCAGGACTGGGTGTGGGGCTCTGTCCCCCAAGGGTCTTAGGGGCCAGGATCTTTGAGACTGGTGCCATGACGGCCAATGGTGTGTGTTGTGAATCTGGCCAGAGAGGTGAAAGCCTCTGCTTCCATTAAGCGGGGAGAGTCATGCAAAGGCAAAGAGGCTGGACAATGACTTGACAGTCTCATTGGCAGTGAGTCCTATGCCCAGGAGGGGGTTCTCCAAGGGGGCCCTAACCTTTGGCTCAGCCGTATGTTCTGAGTAACCAGGTTGGCCCCCTGGGTAGCCTGAAGGCAGCAGCTCCAAGAGGGATCAGGGTCTCCCACCTGCTGTGCTCAGTCGGGGTAGGGGTGAGATGAGTGGTGGCGGGCCTTACCCCAGCCAATGCTCAGGTAGAGCCTGAAGACGCGCTGCTCGGAGAAGACAGACAGGGCCAGCAGCGAGTACAGGTACACCCCCTCCACCAGGAGCCAGTAGTAGTTGGCCGCCACGCAGTACTGCATGAGCAGGAACACCAGGCGACAGCCCAGAGAC
This sequence comes from Madoqua kirkii, assembly GCA_006408675.1. Lineage (NCBI taxonomy): Eukaryota > Metazoa > Chordata > Mammalia > Artiodactyla > Bovidae > Madoqua > Madoqua kirkii. The sequence continues at coordinate 33,780 of SJYC01059827.1, forward strand.
TCCTGGGGGCAGAGGAAGGGTCCCCAGGGGACAGCAGCTCGGCCCCTGCCTCTCTTGACCCCCCTCCCGGTCCCGCTCCAGCTGCTGTCCTGCCAGAGCGAGTACAGGATGACACAGCTGACTCCTTCCCATCGGGCCAGCGCTAAGACCTTGACCTGCTCGTTCTAGCTCATGGGGTCCTCACTATCCTGGAGGAAAGAGACTAATTATCCCCATACGGGTGAGAAAACTGGAGTTCAGAGAAGTAAATAACTTATGCCTGCAAACAAGTAAGTGGTAGAACTGGAATTCAAACCCAGGTCTGTCTCCAAAAACCACTCCCTGGAGTCAAATAGTACTCTCTCCCTCCTCAGACTGGAAGCTCCCCAGGGTGGACAGCCTCTCCTGTCAGACTGGGGGCTCCTCAGGGTGGACAGTCTCTCCTATCAGACTAGGGGCTCCCCAGAGTGGACTGCCTCTCTCATCAGACTGAGGGCTTTCTAATGACCAGGTCAGAGCAGCTCTTGCCTTCCTTTGTGCCAGGCCTGGGTGAGGTAGGGAAGCCTGCCCTTCACAGACCATCCACCCTCCCCAAGCCCTCCCTGGACACACCACACACCTGGTAGGAGAGGAGCCCGTCCCACTGATGCTGCTGGGCGGCCGTGCTGTACATCCACTTGAGGACCGCGTCCTTGATGAAGACGGACAGTGCTCGGAGGATGAAGGATGCAAAGAGGTTCAGATGGATGTAGTTCCGGGTACAGTGCAGGTGTCTGCAGGAGAAAGTAGGGCCTTCCCTGGCACAATGACCGGCAATTCTGCTCCATGAGCCCTGGTTCTCAGGCATGTGTCTGTCCCTGGGGCTATGTTCCTCTCTTTCTTCCTCCAAGATGCCCTCATTTCCCATAATCTTGAAATCCTTTGGATTTCACGTCCTGCCTATCCATGAAGCCTTCAGCTGGGTGGTGATTGCCACTCCACCCTCATCTACACACTATCCTTTTCTCTGCAGCATCTTCCCTTCTACAAAGTCACGTGTAACCCAAGTGATCTGTATGAAGACCACTTTTCCCACTGAGGACTTGCTTGGCTTCCTGATGACAGCCCATGTCTAACATGCCTCCAGGCTGCCTTATAGTGACAGATTGGGGCTAAGCACGTGGCAGGAATTCAAAAAGTACTGGATACAACTTTAATATCCTTTCATGTAAAAACAAACTGAAACTATGAGGATATGTCTTGACCCAATAAGGGCTGTCCAGTCAAACAAGGAGCCAACCTCATTCTTAACTGAGAAATTTAAAAAGATTCCCTTTAAATCAGGAACAAAATAAGGACTATCTAGCTGTAAGGGCCACTTATATCACAGCTACTTAACTTTGTGCTACAAATCCTAGCCACTGTAAGAGGGGAGAAATGGATAAGAACTGGAAAGACAGACACAAAATTGTCACTGTTTGTAGATGATTTTCACAGGAAATCCAAGAGAATCAACACACAAAGTATTAGAACTAATCAGAGTTCATTCAATAAGGTTGCTGATATGTACGTTTATGTACATCAGCAATAAACAATTAAAAAGTATACTGACACATATATATGGAATTTAGAAAGACAGTAATGATGACCCTGTATGTGAGACAACAAAAGAGATACAGAGGTATAGAACGGACTTTTGGCCTCTGAGGGAGTGGGGAGGGTGAGATGATTTGGGAGAATGGCATTGAAACATGTATACTATCGTATAAGAAACGAAGCACCAGTCTATGTTCAATACAGGATACAGGATGCTTGGGGCTGGTGCACGGGATGATCCAGAGAGATGATATGGGGTGGGGGGAGGGAGGGGGCTTCGGCATTGGGAGATAGTGTACACCTGTGGCTGATTCATGTCAATGTATGGCAAAACCAATACAGTATTATAACATAGGATAAAGTATTAAAAAAAAAGTTACACAAAACATAAAAAAAAATTAAAAAGTAAAAATTCATTTGCACTATTTTTAATTAGTACCTGGAAATAAGTCTAACAGAAGATGGCACAATTACTATGGAGAATACAGGTAAAGCTTGCTTAAAATAATTAAAGAAGACTCAAATTAATGGAAGAGTCTCCAGATTCATGGATAGAGACACTATCTTGAAAGTGTTGATTCTTTTCACATTAACCAATAAGTTCATTCACTCTAATAAAAATTCCAACAGTGTTGGTTTCCCTTTTGATAGAATTTTTAAAAACTTATAAAGAAGAACAAAGTGATTCAGCTATAAACTTCATGTATCTATTCTTTTTCAAATTCTTTTCCCAATTAGGTTGTTATAGAATATTGAACAGAGTTCCATGTGTTATACAGTAGGTCCTTGTTGGATATCCATTTTGTTTGTTTATTTTTATTTTTCTGGCCATGATGTGCAGTATGTAGGATATTAATTCCCCAACCAGGGATCAAACCAGGGCCCCCTGCATTAGAAGAATGGAGTCTTAACCACTGGACCACCAGGGAAGTCCCAGTTATCCATTTTAAATATAGCAGTGTGTACGTGTCGATCCCAAACTCCCTAACTATCCCACCCTTCCTCCCTGGTAACCATAAGTGCTCTAAGTCTGTGAGGCTGTTTCTCTTTCGTAAATAAGTTCTGTTAATCAATTATGCTCCAATATAAAATGAAAAGTTAAAAAAAAACTTATAAAGAGAGCCAAGGGGACTTCCCTGACAGTCCAGTGATTAAGACTCTGTGGTTCAAATGCAAGGGACATACATGCAATCCCTGGTTGGGGAAACTAAGATCCCACATGGTATGCAGTGTGGTAAAAATACTTTTTTTTTTTTTTAAAGAAGATCCAAGGGCCAAGAATAGTACAGACACTCCTAAAGAATCACAATGTAGGGGCCCCTGCTGTAAGAAAACCAAGATTTTCTGATGAATCTAAGTAGTTACAGCCCGTGGTTATCAACAAAGGGACAGCTAAGCAGACCAATGGAAAACAATCCAGATGACAGAGACCCACCCAGGTGTAGATAAGGTTTGCCACACAGCAGAAACCAGGGGTGGAGAGGGGGCTATCCATAAGTGGTCCTGATGCAATTAACTATATGCATATGTGGAAAAATGAAATTAAATATCTTATTTTCGCTATAGACAAAAATAAATTCCAGGTTCACCGAAGAGCCGTAAGGGATGTATTAAACTTATGATGCTAGGATAATGAAAGATTTCTTAAGACCATAAAGAAATGTGGCCTTTGGGGGAAAATATTCAATAAATTTTTTTATCTATTAGAAAAATGAATTTTTATTAATTGATAACACTTACTGATAAATTATGTTTACCAACAGAATCAGATACTTGATATATTTCATTCTGTTAAAATTAAGCCTTTTGTTTATCAATAGTATCAGATACATTGATATATTCCATTCCATTAAAATTATTAAGGCACCATACAGTAAGTGAAAAAATAAACCACAGACTGAGATGATATATCCTGGATTACTATCCAGAATATATAAGAAATGCCTAAAATCAAAAGAAAAAGCCAAATCAGCCGATAGAAAAGTAAGTCAAGGATATGAACAAGCAATTCACAGAATGAAACATAAAAAGTCTGCTGGATCTCTCTAGGAATCAGTGATATGCAAATTAAAATCATAATGAGATACTTCACACACTTCAGATTAGCAACAATTAAGTCTAAAAATAGGAAATATTGTTGAGGATGTTAAGCCAAGGGAACTCTCATATATTACCAGTAAGAGGGCAAACGGGCCTGACCACTTTGGAAAACAGCTTCACAACACCTAATACATTTGCAGCTGCACGTCGTATTCAGATCAGGAACTTCTACTCAGAGGCATGTGCCCCTGGAGCCACGGACAGGGGGTCATGGGTAAGCATGTTCATCTTAGCAATGCTTATAATTGAGAAAAGAAGAAGAAAGAGAGAAACACTTCAAACGTCCAGTAAAGGACAACAAATAAACTGCAATATATCATACAATGGAATGATGGTTCAAATGCATAAAACAGAACCACCTGTATCATCTGTGAATGAACCTCACAAAAATACATCAGGCCAAAAATAACACTGCTGAAAAGTATGCCCAACATGCCATTAAAGATATGCAAGATCCATGCTATATGGTTTTATAGATACTTAAAAATGCAATAAAAGTATAGAGAGAGGCATCAGAATTATAAGCAGCCCCAGAGGAGTCTCTTCTGGTGGGGAGGAAGGGTGATCGTGAGAAACAACCTTGCCACTGGGCTCTAGTTCCTGGGCTTCGGGGTGTGTGCACACAGGTGATTATAGTCCCAGACACTGTATTTTCAGATCTCTAAACATTTCCTAATAAAAGGGGAGACTATTCTCGAGTGAATGTATTTATGGAGCACTGACTGTGTGCCCAGCCCTGACTGCCAGAAGCCATGGAGACGCAGGAGGAATGCCACCTCTCCTGCTCCTGCTGGCTGGTGTCCTGAGTTTCCAGCCCTCGGAATTCCTCCTGCCCTTGAACCTGGCCCTCCTGGCCCACCGCCATCAGTGCAGAGGGCGTGGGAAGGGCCTGGTACTCTGAAAGGAATGGGTAGACCTGGGGAAGAAATTTTCCATGTGAACTGACAAACTCCAAAGAGAGCAGAATCGCTAACCCCCTGAGGTCTCCTAAAATCATACTGAATTCCTCATTCTTTGAGACACAGGCTCACGGAAGAGGACCTCCTCTCCTCCCATCATCCACCGTGAAGGCGTGAGGCAAGTGTGTATGTGTTTGCTTTTCCTTTTTTGCAGTATTATTTGCACACATGTACACGGTACAGATTAGTCTAAGTACACAGTGCGGTGGGCTGTGTTTTCAGCCTCAGAGTCTATGGTATGGCCTTGCTGGACATCTCTTAGGAGAGGACCCTACTATGCTGTCGCTTCAGTTTGGTGTCCCCTCCGCTATATGGGGACAGAGCGAAAGGTCAGGTGGAAGCAGCCCCCTTACTGAAGCCCAGGAGGATGGCTGAGGCGATGACCAGCGCAGAGAAGGAGAGCGCATAGCCCACCGTGTAGATGACGTAAAGAGACAGGAGCTGCCGCTCTGGAGAGCTCTGTGTGCACACAGGGGACACGGCGTACAGGGGGTGCCCACTACCCTTTCTCCCACAGCCTGCTTACCTGGGGGATGGGGAGACTCAGCCCCACTGGGATCCCTGAACTGAGGAAGGGAATCACCTATGGTGATGGTCCCTGGATTTCAAGGACCTTGTTCTGAGGCCAGAGAGGTGAACACACACCACCTGTGTCCAGAAGGCGAACACACACCACCTGTGTCCAGAAGGCGTGGTGAGCAAAGCCCCAGAGGCAGGGGGGTGGGCAAGTGGAGACAGATCTACCCACCAGATGGCCCGGGTCCCTGCTCCCATGAAGTTGGCCCCCTGCTGCCCCCTCCCTCACTGCCCCAACTCACGCGGTCCCCTCGCTTGGAATCCTCACACTCGGACAGGTCCCTCCAGGGCAGGCTTGAGTTGTCCTTGTGCAGCCACAGGCCGTCCACGGTGCAGAACCGGTAGACGTGACCCTGCAGCACTGGGGCAGAGACACAGGGTGAGCCTCGGCCCGAGGCCAGCTGCCTCGCCCCTCCCCACCAGGAGGTCGACCCTGTGATCCCTCCACACACGCACACACACACACACACACACACACTCGGGTCTTCCTCTCCTGCCACGTGTCCATTTCACCCAGGAACAGGAAAGGTCACAGAGGAGACCTGCCTAGGCCCCACCTCGGCCTTTCCTCTTAGCCACCCTGGAATGCAGTTTGACAAACCCACACTTTTGAGATAAGGCCATACCATTTCCAAGGCAGGGGAACCAGAGATCAAATTGCCAATATCTGTTGGATCATTGAAAAAGCAAGAGAGTTCCAGAAAAACATCTACTTCTGCTTTGTTTACTATGCCAAAGCCTTTGACTGTGTGGATCACAACAAACTGTGGAAAATTCAAGATATGGGAATACCAGACCATCTGACCTGCCTCCTGAGAAATCTCTATGCAGGTCAGGAAACAACAGTAGAACTGGACATGGAACAACAGACTGGTTCCAAATAGGGAAAGGAGTGCGTCAAGGCTGTATATTGCCACCCTGCTTATTTAACTTATGCAGAGTACATCATGAGAAATGCTGGACTGGATGAAGCACAAGCTGGAATCAAGATTGCCGGGAGAAATATCAAAAACCTCAGATATGCAGAAGACACCACCATTATGGCAGAAAGCAAAGAAGAACTAAAGAGCCTCTTGATGAAAGTGAAAGAAGAGAGTGAAAAAGTTGGTGAAAAACTCAACATTGAGAAAACTAAGATCATGGCATCTGGTCCCATCACTTTATGGCAAATAGATGGGAAAACAGTGACGGACATTATTTTTGAGGGCTCCAAAATCACTGCAGATGTTGACTGCAGCTGTGAAATTCAAAGACACTTGCTCCTTGGAAGAAAAGTTATGACCAACCTAGACAGCATATTAAAAAGCAGAGACATTTTGCTAACAAAGGTCCATCTAGTCAAAGCTATGGTTTTTCCAGTAGTCATGTATGGATGTGAGAGTTGGACTATAAAGAAAGCTGAGCACTGAAGAATTTGATGCTTTTAAACTGTGGTGTTGGAGAAGACTCTTGAGAGTCCCTTGGACTGCAAGGAGATCTAACCAGTCCATCCTAAAGGAAATCAGTCCTAAATATTCACTGGAACGATTGATGCTGAAGCTGAAACTCCAATACTTTGGCCACCTGATGTGAAGAACTGACTCACTGGAAGAGACCCTGATGCCACGAAAGGTTGAAGGCGGGAAGATAAGACAACAGAGGATAAGATGGTTTGATGGCATCACTGACTCAATGAACATGAGTTTGAGTGAACCCCAGGAGTTGGTGATGGACAGGGAGGCCTGCCATGCTGCAGTTCATGGGGTCACAAAGAGTCAGACACAGCTGAGTGACTGAACTGAACACATGATTTCCATGTCCCTGTCTCAAATCTTATGTAGACAATGTTCAGTGCTGATAAGCTATGGCCCTGGCAGACCTGCAGCCACCCCTGTAATTTCTGATTCTTAGAACTCAGGGCCACCTCCTTGAGCAAAGTAGACCTCAGCTATAAAGTGGGCACAGAGCTTCTGAGAAAAATAGACACAGCCCTGCCTCAGGGAGCCCCAGTCTGAGGGGACACAGCCCTGCCTCAGGGAGTGCCAGTCTGAGGGGACACAGCCCTGCCTCAGGGAGTGCCAGTCTGAGGGGACACAGCCCTGCCTCAGGGAGTGCCAGTCTGAGGGGACACAGCCCTGCCCTCAGAAAGTTCTAACCTGGTGGAGGAGACCCAGTCCTATTGTCAAAGATCACCTGATTTAAAATGAATACATAGCTAATGGCAGAGATAGAGTCCTTAGAGGCCCTCTGTTCAAAGAGGGGGAGAACTGGCTCCTCCCTTCAAGTAACTCCAAGTAGCCAGAGGCGGAGGCTGTCCTCAGAGACCTCCCGGTCTGAGTGGGGAGCCCCTGTCCTCCAGGAGCTCCTCGTCTGAGAGGAAAGATGCACAGTGCCTCACTTCAGAGAATCAAGACTCTCACAGAAAGAAGGTGCTTAGAAAGGAATAACATCAATGCGAAGAAGAGAGGTCACGCACAGGCCCAGCAGAATTAGGGGCAGGGTGTCCCTGTGCCCCTCACACGCTGCCTGAGCATCTGGTGCTAGAGCAACTGCCCTGGCAGGCCTCAGTGTCCACCATCCAGGGAGCGGGTTGGCTGGTGGCCCCAAGTTTGCAGTGAGGTCACAGTGATCGGGGCTTACTTGTGTCTGAAAGGAAATGTAAGTCTGACCCCTGGGCCAGGAGACTATGGACAAAAGCAGGGAGAGATTTTGCACCGGGGGTGGGAGGGTGGTGTCAAGGAGGGGACTGGGGGGCCAGAACAAGTTTTAAAAGACTGAAAAGACTTCCCTGGTGGTCCAGTGGTTAAGAATCCGCCTACCAATGCAGGGGACACGGGTTCTACCCCTGGTCCAGGAAGATCCCACGTGCCGGGGAGCAACTAAGCCTCTGTACCACAACTACTGAGCCCACATGCCACAACTAAGGCTCAACGCAGCCAAAAATAAATATATATATATATATATTTTTTTTTTAATTCTAAAGGAAAAAAGATTTTAAAGACTAGATTCCCCAGGTGTGGGAAGAAGGCTCAGCGTGAGGGAGAGAGACAGGCCCTGGTTGGCAGCAGTTGCTCAGAAGTTTCCAGGTGGAGAGGCAGCAGCAAGGACAGGTCTGCACAGGGGGCTCATTAACGTGCATGTCTGACAGCAGCGGCGCCAACCTAGGTCCACCCGCCAGGGTCCAGGAGGGATGCGCCATTGAGGCCGGGCCTGCATTTCCCAGTTCACAAACTGTCAACCCACCCATTGCTGTTGTATGCCCGACATCTTCATTTTAAGGGCTGGGGCAACCCTCCGCCTACATGGTCAGGCACCTTCAGGGCCTGTCAGTGGGACCCTGGTCCCCTGAGCCAGTCCCCAGCTTGCAACTCACTCTTCTTTTTCCCACTGCTCTTCAGAGACCCTGAGCAGGGTCCTGATTTAGGAGACAGAAGGTATCTGGTAATACCGTGGGGATAAGTCAGCTTTTGGCATCACAGCTTCTGGAAGAACCTGTATTTTAAGAGACATCCCCGGGGAAGAGAAACAAAAGCCTGAAAAATCTAATGGTGGGACTTTCCACAGCAGGAGATGGCCCCTGACACAGGATGAACAAAATTAAAAAAGGATAAAGGCAGAGAAGGGGAGGCACCAGCTCTGATTTTAAGCAACTGGACGAGCCCCCAGACGTCTCTTTGATCTGCTGCATGAGTGTCTAGAATTCTTCCCTAGGGGTTGAGTCATCTGATATGACAGCAACACCAGCCTTCAGGGGTAATGACCCCAGAGCAATGAGGGAGATCTGGGCTGATTCCATGGGGTGTGAGACTGGTGTCAGAGCCTTCTCTAAGCCCGTTTAGATGGGAGGAAGTGCAGAGAAGTGAGGAGGCAGAGGGGCCAGGGAAGAGAAAGGACCCAGCAGTGGAGCCCAAACCATGGAAGTACCACTGACCCAGGACACAGCCTGCAGCAGTGTGATCCTAAGAACACTCAGCTCACCACAGGGGCACAGGGTCTGGCAGCCAGGAGGCACACAAATGGATGCTTTCCTTCCTCTCTTAAGCCCTCTCTGCAGGCTGCACTCTCACAGAATCAGGTTTTGAGCACCTGCTGTATGGCTGATACCTGAGAACATCACAACCACCTTACAAGGTTAGGCACAGAGAATCCCATTTTACAGATGGAGAAACTGAGCCTCTAAGAGGCCGAGTGACTTGCCCAAGATCATTCAGTCAGGGAGTGGCAGAATCAGGATCACAGCCCCTGCCCCTCTGCCTCTAGGGGCCAAAAGGCCAAGAGTCAGCACCCAAACTCACTGCTAACAGTCCACCATGGCCATGTGCCATTGGTCTGCCCTTCCTCTGGGCCTGGATTCACCAACCTTTGCCATCTTCCCAGCAGGTGCTCCTCGCAGTGTGGGCCACCTGTACCCGGCCATTCCTGGGCTCTCTTCTCAGGGCGAGCTGGGAGAATGGGGAGGTGGTGGGGAGGTGGAATGTGCACAGATGTGTGTGTTGCGGGCACAGTGTCAAGGGATCGCTGCATCCCTGCAAAGCTCAGGGAGCCTATGCAAATGCGTCTGTCAATTACCCTTCATTAGCAGCAAATATTAAAAGCCAGGACTGTTCCTGGCCCGGCTGTGGTCCCCAGGCGCCCATCTTGGCTGGAGATGGGGTGGGTCGGGGCCCAGCCCAGCTTATCAGGCCAGCCTTATCTGGCCCGGGAGCTACTGGTATATCATAACCAGAAGCTTGGCTCTGGTCTTGTCAACACCAGGAGGCAGTCGGCCACGAGCCAGGAAGCCTAGGGAATATTTTATTAAGTCAGACCCTGGTGCTGGAAATAAAACCCCCAATTAAACACTTCCCCTCCCGGAAACTGCAGCGGCGTCCGTAATCAAGCTAACAGCCGCCCTTCCACGTGGACGCAGGCACTCAGGGCTGTGGAGAGGCGCTCATGAATCCATTAGCTCCTGTACCCTGGCAACAGCAGTGGCCAGTACGGACTCCTGGGCACCCAGCTTCCAGGCCGGGATGCCGAGATTCAAAGAGGGCAGTCACGGGACCTCCCTGGAGTTCAGGAATGAGGGTCAAAGCCAGGGCTGGAACTAAAGGCGCTGGCTTGGACTCCAGGTGAGGGGCTGTGCCTCACATCAAGGACTAGAGGACAACCTCAAGCTCAAATCCTGGTCCTGCCCTCAACCAGCTATGGGACCTGGGGCAGACTTCCCTGGGTCTCAGTTTCCTCATCTGTAAAATGGAAACCATGATAACTTTCCAGGTCGGCGGTGTGAAGACTAGAAGTGAAAGCATGTGAAAATGCCTGGTAGCTGTGTGTGTGTGTGTGTGTTTGTGTGTGTGTGTGTGTGTGTGTGTGCTCAATCATGTCTAACTCTTTGCAACCCCGTGGACTGTAGCCCGCCAGGCTCCTCTGTCCATGGAACCTCCAGGCAAGAATACAAGAGTGGGTTGCCATTTCCTTCTCCGGGGGATCTTCCTGACCCATGGGTCGAACCCATGTCTCTTGCATCTCCTGCATTGGCAGGCGGATTCTTTACCACTAGCGCCACCTGGGTGCCTGGCTGGCCTTCAGAACACAGTCACAGTGAAAGTCTTGCTCCTGCCCAACCCCGTCCACCCCCACCCTGGCCCCAATTCCTCAAAAGAGTGCCCTTCACTGGGGCTGGGCTGGAACTTAGGACCCTGCCGCAGCTGAAATCCCTCCAGGACCAGCAGGGGGCCTTGACTTCCTTCGAAACCCTGGCCTGCTGCAAAAGCTCCTCCAGGGAGGCACCTGTCAGAGTTACCAAGAATTGTGAGTTATAGGCTATTTTTAAAGCATTTTATGACTCTCCTATAATTAGAACCAAGCTCACAAACAGGTAGGGATCAGGAAAGGGTGCAGCTAATGAGACTGGAATGATTTGTAACGAGCAGTTCAGCTGTTGGCTGGGAAGCCAGGTTGCTGGAGGGCCCTCAGGTGGCAGCAGGCTCTTGGACACCACTCCAGCCTCTTGGTTTCCAGAGAGAAAATCTTGTGGACACAAGGCATCTCCTCTGAAGCCCTTCCTTCCCTGACTCACCTGCCCCCACCCTTTCCGTGCAATCCCTAGTTCTGAATTAGAGGGGTCTGCGTTCAAGGACTTGGATGGCGTCCCTGGGATGCTGAACAGTTCTGAGGCCCGGCCCCATTTCCGAGCTGGTGCCTAAACATCCTCTGCCCTGGAGGGCCCTCCTCCCATTCCTCCATCTCTATCCACCTGTTCTTTAAGGCCTGGCCCCGATGACACCTCCCTCTGGAAGCCTTCCTAATGCCACACTCCAGGTAGAAGAGGTGGCTCTGACCTCCCTTGGTACCACTTCCCAGGCTCCCAAGCAAGCTCTTCAAGCCCCGTGGGAAAGTCACCCCTTCTCCCCAAGGCCGACACACTCACACACCTCTAAGGTCTCACTGACATCCCCAGCTCTAACACAGACCTGCCCTGGGTAATTGTTTTGAATTTAATTATTTCTCGAGTCACTTATTTCTCTGCCCTGCCCTGCGCCCTAGAAAGCTGACCCCTGTGGACAGTATCACTTGAGTTCCCAGCCCTCTGCTGGGTTTAGCTAATGGGAGGCACTGGCAGGAGGTAGGAAGACAGCTGGAAAGAGAGGCTGGGGTATTTCTCCCTTGTTCCCTTTTTGCCTTGATTCTGAGGTTCTGGCAGTGATTTTTGCCCCTCTGTGACCACGGCCTTGTCCTGATGGTAGCCTCTCCATCACCATGACCTCCAGCTGTCATGAGGGTACCTGTTCCTGCCCCACTGGGACCTAGGGATACTAAAGCTTCCCACTCTTATAGTCTCTTGTTTAATTGCCAAGTTGTACCTAACTCTGCAACGCCATGAACTGTAGCCCACCAGGCTCCTTTGTCCATGGGATTTCCTAGGCAAGAATACACTGGAGTGGACTGCCATGCCCTCCTCTAGGGGACCTTTCCAGTCCAGGGATTGAACCTGTGTCTCCTGCGTGACAGGCAGATTCTTTACTGCTGAGCCACCAGGTGAGCCCAGACCAACCTCTGAAGTGGTCCCTCTATCAGGTTCTTTTGAGATTCCCAGCTGACTGTGTTTTCTCCCAGGACATTGACTATCTGCTCCTCTTTCTTCTTCACACTCCTAAGTCCCACGACGACATTTTCAGTTAGGGCACTCCCTTGATTAGCTCAAGAAAGTTTCAGAACTGCCTCCTTCCTCCTCCCCCATGCCCTGGGAGGGGGTTAGGGAAGCCCCCCGTGCCAGCTTCTGCCAATGGAACAGCCAGGACAGGCCAGAGACAGCAATTATGTTGCAGGAACCCAGGGTGGGTATCTCTGTGGGTCCTTGACTCAGAGAGAGGGGAGAGGGAGGCAGAGTCTGTGATCCCAAGGGTCAAAAAATGGAGCGAGTTAGCTTGGTTAAAAAAGGAAGTGAAGCGGGGAGTGGGGGGGGGGCAGGTTGGAGGCTGGCAGGGGCCTGTGCAGTGGCTGTTATCTTCATGGAGAAAGCAATAAAATCATGTTCGCTCATAAATGGGCACCACCAGGACCTATTTCCTGCTCAAATAAAATTAAAGGTGATGGATGGAGCCGCGAGCATCAGGCAGAGCTGGGGGTGGCTTAGTGCTGAGTGATGGGCCCTGTCCTGCGCCTGGCTCCCTGGGGTCTAGAGGATCAGCCAGCCAGCCAGTCCCAAACCTTTGGGGAGCTGGGAACCTGTGTGTATTGAGGGAAGCGGGGAAGACAAGTCAGGTGGGTGGAAAAAGTTAACAGAAACCATTTTTTAGGAATTTGAAATCCTCCCAACACCCCCATCACCTAGCTATATCCCCCCTCCCACATGATGTCGAGGCACAGAGAGGTCTAGAAGTTCAGTCAAGCTCACACAGCCACTTGCAACAGTGTGAGGCAGAATCATAAGATTTCATCTCCAGGGAGAAGGCAAGCAGTTCACTGCCATCCCTTGGGGTGGTCCAGCCGGGAGAGGCCCAGGTCGCTCCCCTGTCTCCATGCCCAGACCCACATGCACAGGAACACACATGTGCCCGCACACTGGAGGAAGCCTGGTGCAGAAATGCTTAATCTGAACCAGACTCCTGGGCTGATTCATGGGTCTGCTATTCACTCACTATGAGAGCTTGGAAAAGTCATTTAGCATCTCTGGGCCTCAGTTTCCTCCTCTGTAAGAGGGGAGGGTCATCAGAGTACTAGATGAGGTATTCTTGGAGTACTCGGAGCCCTGAAAGGTTGTTGTGAGAATTAAATGACTGTAGGTACATAAAGTGCTTATGGAAGAGCTGCATGAAGGGCACTGGGCTGCTCTGTCTCACCCAGGTGCCTGCCTCTTTCCAGCCCAGGCTCTCAGCATGCACCTCGGGGTGGGTGGGCATACCAGGAGGGGGCAGCAGGAGAGAGAGTCCTCAGGACTCCAGCTGGGGCTTCATCTGACCTCCATGCTGTGTTATGAGCTGAAGCTGACGCCAGGCCCTGCCAGGTCCCTGATGTTCCACTAAGCAGCTGCCTCCTCCAGGAAGCACACTGGCTTCCCACAGCATGACCTCCCTCTCACACCAGCTTCTGGGCCAGTTTCTGCTTGGTCTCAGGCCCCTTCAATGCACTGTCATTAAGAGCACAAGCTGCCTTCAAATCCTGGCCCTGCCATTGACCACGTCATCTAGAGTGAGGCGTAAACTTTCTGGGGACTCAGTTCCCCTATCTGTATTACAAGCATACTAAGGGGTCGTTGTAAAGATTACATGAATACTTGCCTTTTAGGGCAGGATGGGGCACAAAGCAGGCACTGAATCAGTATCATTATTATAAGACAGTATCTTTTCTCCCTTCCTGAGACTGTGAGCTCTTTGTGGCAAGAGTGCTTGTCTCCTGGGACAAACAGGGCTTGCGGGTGGTGGGGGGCGGGTGGGCACACGGTCTCCCCTTCCAGTCAGAGCTCCCTTTGCAGTCTCTGTAGGTCTCTGCACTCCAAAGCCCCTCTTGCCTACCCAATCACACCCTTCCCACCACAAGGTGTCCCCCACAGGCAGGAGTGAGCTGGGGAGGGCTGGAGGACGATCCTACTGAGGCCTGATCACACTGCCTGGGTTCCTCTGAGTAGTGAACCCCTTGAAAAGTCAGGAGGTGGCTCCAGGGCACTATCAGGTAAGCATTAGTCATTCAGTCGTGTCTGACTCTTTGCAGCCCCATGGATTGCAGCCTGCCAGGCTCCTCTGTCCATGGGATTTTCCAGGTGAGAACACAGGAATGTATTGCCATCTTCTTTTCCAGGGGATCTTTCCAACCCAGGGATTGAAACTGTTTCTCCTGCATTGCAGGCAGATTCTTTACCATCTGAGGCACTAGGGAAGTGGGGCACCGATAAACACATGCATACATACACACACACAATGATACCTCAAACCACCCCCACCCCAAGTACCCAGGAACTGATCCTGCCTGATTCCTTTCCTGATTACTAGATGCAAGGGAGTGCTCACATTTCTTTCTCAAGTCAGAGTCCCTGCTTTCCCTATAGACATCTGCCAGAACAAGCCTCAGGCCCAGGTTATACCTGCTACCACCCCCTACTGCTCCCCACTCCCAAGGAAAAGTAGGCAGACCACCATGAGGAGGCCTAAAGACCTCTGGGAGTGGGGAGACTGAGTCTTAGTGGAAAGGAAGCAGCAAGCACCCTACTCCACCCCCACCTGAGCCTCCTGGACACCAGGGAGGGAAGGTCCATGTGGGGAAGGGGACTCACCACTGCTGGCCCAGGGTAGGTACCAGGGGCAGCTGACATTCACAAAGGAGCCTGGTGACCCATCCGGCCAGCAGGCATAGTCGTCGAAGGTCCGGTTGCAGAAGAGGTCTGGTGCAGGGGGAAAGCATTTAGTCCGAGCCTGGCTGGGGTGCTTTCCTCTTTCCCCTGCTCCCCATTGGGGAAGCTACCCAGCAGAAAGCTCCCTGCCTAGCATATTCCCACCCAACAGGCACCACTTAGCCAAGTACTTGGAGTCAAGTACTTAAAGTCTCTGTTTTCTCATCTGTAAAATGGGGTTGATTTCCCAGCCCACAGGGCTGTGCAGGGACAAACAGTGTAGGCAGCAAAGATATCAGAGCATAATAAGTGATTAATAAACAATCTTCATGGCCTTTTCTGAAATTCCACACCTCCTGTGACTGGGACGGTGCCTCAATACCTCTCCAGCCCGAGATCACTTCCTCAGGCGACTGGGTCAGGACCACAGGTCAGGAACAGAGGCCTGTCTGGCTTCAATTCTCTGTTCTTTAAAAACAGCCCACATGAGGCCCCTAAATGTTCATTACTGTAAGTACATGAGTGGGGCCTCCAGTCCAGGTATAAGCCGGGAGGCGCTGAGGACACAGAACAGAATGGCCCAGTGTCAGCTCCTGGGGGCCCCTGCAAGGGGTACAGCAGCTACACAGCTGCGCCCCAAGGTATAGGGCAGATGCAGGTCCCAGAGAGGCAAGAGATGCCAAGCCAGCTTGGGGGGGCTCCGGCGGCTCTGGGGAGCTGCTGGGTGGGGGCCCCGCCTGCTCTCACCTGCAGCCGGGAGCGGGGCCTCGGTCAGGAAGCGCTGGCACTGGCGACGGTACTCTCTCCATTTCTGCACGGTCTCCGAGAGGGACACGGTGGCGCCCTGGCGAGAAGAAAGAAAAAGGGGCCCCTTGGGTCCAGTTCAAGTCTATTTTACCCTCTGCCCCCACACACTAGGTTTCTTGATCTTTAGGGGATCTTAGGGCCCCAAACCCCACAGGCTTTGGCCATCTTTGCAAGGGGTAACAACCCAATGAGGGGCTCCAGTGGATGTTTTTACATCTTTATGCCTCCCAGAGCATACCTTGCTGCTAAGTCGCATCAGTTTCGTCCGACTCTGTGCGACCCCATAAATGGCAGCCCACCAGGCTCCCCCGTCCCTGGGATTCTCCAGGCAAGAACACTGGAGTGGGTTGCCATTTCCTTCTCCAATGCATGAAAGTGAAAAGTGAAAGGGAAGTCGCTCAGTCATGTTCGACTCTTCGAAACCCCATGGACTGCTGCCTACCAGGCTCCTCTGTCCACGGGATTTTCCAGGCAAGAGTACCAGAGTGGGTCACCAGTGCCTTCTCCGAGCGTACCTTGCTGCTGCTAAGTCACTTCAGTCGTGTCTGACTCTGTGTGACCCCCATAGACGGCAGCCCACCAGGCTCCCCCGTCCCTGGGATTCTCCAGGCAAAAACACTGGAGTGGGTTGCCATTTCTTTCTCCAGTGCATGAAAGTGAAAAGTGAAAGGGAAGTCGCTCAGTCGTGTTCGACTCTTCGAAACCCCATGGACTGCTGCCTACCAGGCTCCTCTGTCCATGGGTTTTCCAGGCACGAATACTGGAGTGGGGTGCCATTGCCTTCTCCAGAGCATACCTTGAGGTGTAGTAAATGTCCAACCCATGGCTACTGAAAGGATGCTGCTGGAGTGAGTGGAGGAGGGGGAGGGGAGAGCGTGTGTGTCTCATTCATGGTTTCATCTGCCCCCACCCAGCAGAGATTTCCTGAGGGCCCTGAGGTTCGTGTCTGCCACGGGCTCCTTTCCAGTGCCCAGTCAACCTGCCTGTGAAGTTTCCAAGCTTTCATCCACCATTCTAGAAGGGGACACGCAGGCTCAGAGTGGAAAAGGGGCTCAGTCAAGGTCACACAGCACTCCAAGGAGCAAAGCTAAGGCTAGGACCTGGAGCCTCCCAAGGGCCCCGCCTGCTCTCACCTGCAGCCGGGAGCGGGGCCTCGGTCAGGAAGCGCTGGCACTGGCGACGGTACTCTCTCCATTTCTGCACGGTCTCCGAGAGGGACACGGTGGCGCCCTGGCGAGAAGAAAGAAAAAGGGGCCCCTTGGGTCCAGTTCAAGTCTATTTTACCCTCTGCCCCCACACACTAGGTTTCTTGATCTTTAGGGGATCTTAGGGCCCCAAACCCCACAGGCTTTGGCCATCTTTGCAAGGGGTAACAACCCAATGAGGGGCTCCAGTGGATGTTTTTACATCTTTATGCCTCCCAGAGCATACCTTGCTGCTAAGTCGCATCAGTTTCGTCCGACTCTGTGCGACCCCATAAATGGCAGCCCACCAGGCTCCCCCGTCCCTGGGATTCTCCAGGCAAGAACACTGGAGTGGGTTGCCATTTCCTTCTCCAATGCATGAAAGTGAAAAGTGAAAGGGAAGTCGCTCAGTCATGTTCGACTCTTCGAAACCCCATGGACTGCTGCCTACCAGGCTCCTCTGTCCATGGGTTTTCCAGGCACGAATACTGGAGTGGGGTGCCATTGCCTTCTCCAGAGCATACCTTGAGGTGTAGTAAATGTCCAACCCATGGCTACTGAAAGGATGCTGCTGGAGTGAGTGGAGGAGGGGGAGGGGAGAGCGTGTGTGTCTCATTCATGGTTTCATCTGCCCCCACCCAGCAGAGATTTCCTGAGGGCCCTGAGGTTCGTGTCTGCCACGGGCTCCTTTCCAGTGCCCAGTCAACCTGCCTGTGAAGTTTCCAAGCTTTCATCCACCATTCTAGAAGGGGACACGCAGGCTCAGAGTGGAAAAGGGGCTCAGTCAAGGTCACACAGCACTCCAAGGAGCAAAGCTAAGGCTAGGACCTGGAGCCTCCCAGATCAGTGACTGTTGGAGCAGTGGATGATGTGGGCTGTGGTAGGATTCAATGCTGCAGACCTTGGTACTATTTCCCACTACCAGAGGGGTCCCCAACCTCCGGGACCTAATGCCTGATGATCTGAGGTGGACCTGATGTAATAATAGAAATAAAGTGCACAGTAATTGTAACATACCTGAATCATCCTGAAACTATTCCCCCACCCCCAGTCCATGGAAAAACTGTCTTCCACAAAACTGGTCCCTTGTGCCAAAAAGGTTGGGGACCCCTGCTCTAGCGTCCCTCCTACAAAATGCAATCATGTTATCTGGGAGGTCAACACAAGCCTGCACTGTCTCCTTCTAGCACAACAACATGGGTCAAACATCAGCCCAGCTCTATCAACTGGAGAAGGAGAAGTCTTGAGGACATGGGGTGAAGGGGTCAGAAAAGTTCCAGGACACAGAGATCAGGCCTGCATTGGGAGGGCCCCCCCCCCTATCTGTGCGCAGGGGGATAAGAAGCTCCACTTTCAGATAAGGTAACACAACTGGCTTTTAGACAGACCCAAGCAGATGCCCCCCAAAGAGAATTATCCATTCCCAGACACCGTAGTGTACTTCCTTTACATATGTCTTGGGACTATGTTTCTTTTTTATTTGTACTTTTTCCTGAATAGGCTTAAGATTCTAAATATTCTTCACTTAGAGGCTACAGGCACACAAATGACCAGGGAGCTCCTTGGCTAAAATTTAGGACCTATACATAATTTAAAACAAAATTTCACTTTTAAAAATCACAACAATAAGCATTTGTGCTGAAATTAAAACAGCTTCCTTTGGGCAGCTTGCATCCTTGACTGGTGGTGCCCTAAGCACACTGGATCTGGTGTCTGGGTAATCTTGCCCAGATTTAAGCTGAGCTGTGGTTTGTAACAGGGATCCTCAGTTTCTGAGACCTAATGCCTGATGATTTGAGGTGGAGTTAATATAATAATAATAAAAATAAAGTGCACAATAAATATAATGTACTTGTGGGTGTGTTAGGTCGCTTCAGTCATGTCTGACTTTTTGCCACCCTATGGACAAGTTCCTGTCTCCACAGGATTCTCCAGGCAAGAATGCTGGAGTGGGTTGTTGTGCCCTCCTCCAGGGGAATCTTTCCGACCCAGGGATTGAACTCCAATCTCTTACATCTCCTGTACTGGCAGGCGGTTTCTTTACCACTAGCGCCACTTGGGAAGCTTGAGTCATCCCAAAACCATCCCCTCACCTCGCTAAAACTGTCTTCCACAAAACCAGTTCCTGGTACCAAAGAGGTTGGGGACCACTGGTTTATGAGACGCTTCTCATAAAGACTCAGATTGTCTTGGGCTCATCCCTGGCTGCCTAGGAAGCCCTGGGGAAGGGGGGAAACAACTTGCTTGAGCCACAGCCACACTTTTAGAGTATGCTGAGACCACAGGTGGAGATATATGAGACAGTCCTCTTCTGAGGGCAAAGGTCAAATGTATTTGTTAAAAAAAAAAAAAAAAAGAACAAGAAATCAAACCCAACAGCAAAGGCAGTATCACGGTTTTAGCTACAACTGAGGAGCTCAGACAGTTTTCACTGAAGCCAGTCCTGGTGGCTCAAACCACCAGACTCGCTTTCCTTCTCCTCTTGCCTCTGAAAATGGCAGCTGCTGGTGGTTGGGGCAGGGAGACTGGGAAGAAATCCCACTCCATCTCTCTTTCCAGGAGGAAAGCAGGCAGGAAGCAAGGTCACTGCTAGGAACTGGGGCAGAAGGTAACAGTTTTCACTGAAGCCAGTCCTGGTGGCTCAAACCACCAGACTCGCTTTCCTTCTCCTCTTGCCTCTGAAAATGGCAGCTGCTGGTGGTTGGGGCAGGGAGACGGGGAAGAAATCCCACTCCATCTCTCTTTCCAGGAGGAAAGCAGGCAGGAAGCAAGGTCACTGCTAGGAACTGGGGCAGAAGGTATGTCAGGGGCAGGGAGTGAGAACGAGGAAGCTCGTGGAAGTCAGAAGTCTGGGGGTGGAGGTGGGAAGTGGGGTTAAAGGGTAAGGACAACACCAGGAAGGCCAGGCTGGCCACCAACCTCCAGGGGTCTTGGAGGCAGAGGCAGCCCTGTCACTTGCTCTGAGCAGAGCTTTGGACAAGACACTATCTTCAGACTGGTGCTCCCTGAGGGCAGGACTGTGTCTCCCCTCAGACGGGCTCCCTGAGGCAGGCTGTGTCTCCCCTCAGACTGGGGCTTCTTGAGGACGGGTTGTGTCTTTCCCTCAGGCTGGGACTCCCCGAGGGCAGGGCTGTGTCTCCTCAGATTGGGGCTCCCTGAGGCGGGGCTGTGTCTCCCCTCAGACTGGGGCTCCCTGAGGCGGGGCTGTGTCTCCCCTCAGCCTGGGGCCCCCTGAGGATGGGGCTGTGTCCCCCCTCAGACTGAGGCTCCCTGAGGACAGGGCTGTGTCTCCCCTCAGCCTGGGGCCCCCTGAGACAGGGCTGTGTCTCCTCAGATTGGGGCTCCCTGAGGACAGGACTGTGTCTCCTCTCAGACTGGGACTCCCTGAGGACAGGGCTGTCTCCCCTTAGACTGGCGCTCCTCAAGAACAGGGGCTGGGTCGCCCCTCAGATGGAGGGCTTCCTGACAACAGGGTTCGCTGCCATCTTCCTGCACCAGTTGAAGTTCTCCAAATACTGCTCACTTCCGCCCCACCTCTCCCCAGTCAAACACACAAATTACCAGACCTCTGGCCTCTCCCCACCTGGTGTTTATGGAAGTAATACTGTGCCAGGCTCTGGGTGGCAGGTCTGACGGAGGGCCATGGGGAACACAAAGATGAGGGCAGAGCCCCTGCCTGAGAGAATCCGCAGGCTCCCTGGGGGCGGGCTGGGGACAAATGCTCTTCAGGACACAGCAGAGTAGGCAGGTGACACTGCTCAGGTTGCGGCAGAACTCCGTGCAGACCCGAGAGTTCTGGCGGGGTCAGGGGGCCCTCTGGGGGCTGTGTGCGGGGGTTCAGCAGGGGATCTGTGGGGAGAGATTGGGCCCAGCAAGGGCAGAGGGTGGGCATTTCAGCAGCGGGGCCGGCCAGGACAAAGTGGCAGAGGTGGGACGCTACAGCTCCAGGGAGCGAGCCGAGGACAGCTACGGACCGCCATTCAGGAGAATCTTCTCAGGACCTGGGGCAGCTGGGAGGCTCTGGAACAAGGCTGAGGTTACTCCGCGTGGCCAGGCCTGGGGCCCAGGGGAGAATGGTTACAGGGAGATGCGTGAATAGCCCTGGCATTGGGAGCAGAGCCAGGCCTGACCCTGGCTCTCTCATATATTGATTTTCTGACCTTGTCCAAGAGTTTTAACTTCCAGCCTGAGCTCACACCTGCGCAGACTGGAAATAACCATAGTCCCTCCCTCCTCATGAGCATTAAGTGAGTTGATGCTAAAGGGCCTTGGTATGAGGAAAACTCAGTCAACAACAGCTGTCCTGGATTTCTGCTGTTGATGGGAGAAAGCAAAGTGTGGTCCGGGCAGCCAGGTTTCCCGAGGAGTCAGGGTCCTATATCCCTCCTTCATTTCTAGGATCAACAAACTCCTGGCAGGAGGAAACAAACATATTTTCATGCCAAGGACTGATCATTCAGCTTAATTCGTGGCATCTTCCAGCTGCAAACATAGCCAATAGCAAAGCCTCCGTGCCTTCCAGCAAGCAGGAAACTGCAAGGAGGGGCCTGGTCCTGCCCACTGGCCGCCCCCACCCCCACCCCTGCCCCATTTCATCCCCCTTTGATGTGAGGTCCTGCCCTAGGCCTGGAGAGGAGGGGCTGCAGGGGCTGGGTGGTGGAGAGGATTCAGTGATGGAAGCCCTGCCCCTCACAGGCTGCAGAGCTGGCTGGAGATGGGGCACTTGACGGGCCTGGGTGAGGACAGGCTGGCAGTTTTTAGAATCAGGACTCACCAGGTGTTATGGGCACTCTCTGCATGGGAGTGAAGGCAAATGGGGGCAATGCCTAGGGTGAAGGTCACAATTAGGAAGGGGCATCTCTCAGATTCAAGAGTTTGGGGAGGAAGCAGGAGGTGAGAAAGAAGAGGGCAGGAGGGAGCACTGGACAGACAGTCACAGGTCCTGGGCATAAATCCCAGTTGTCTGTTAATGTGGGACTGATGGGACAAATTTTAACCTTCTGGGGCCTCAATTTCCTCATCTGTAAAATGGGCACATCGCTCTTCTCTAAGAATTCCAGGACAGTTCCAGCAAGATTAAGTAGCGAAAAGCTTTAGGAGTTATCCAGCCCTGTATGAATGGGCAGTGTTCTAAGGAGGAAGAGCAGGGAGAGAAGGATGCAGAGCGGGTGGTTGCTCTCAAGGTGAAGGACTTTCCAACACCCTGAGAGGGCACACCTCCAAACACTGGCTGCTAACCTGAAGAATTCCTCCTACAGCTTCCTGTCTCAGTGTGAATAAGTGCATCAGATTCCTTCCTTCTCTGGGAACCTTTTTGACTGAAGGGAAGGAGGAAAGAGAGGCCTCTGAGATGGGGAAAATGGGAGAGGAAAAAGAGGGCTCCAGCGGCAACTCTGGAGTCTACGAACTGGTGCAGCCCTGCATCTTCCCCAAGGCAGGACCCCCCTCCTCATCTTCTCTGCCCGACTTCCAGAGCTCAGCCATCACCGACGGCCTCTGAGACCTGCAGGGATGGGGCTGCTGGTCCCTGCACTCTTGGCCCCATTTCTTTTTCCTTAAAGACTCCAGATGCAGGAGCAGAAGGGCAGGGAAAGGAAGACCGTACACACATTCTCACATGCACAGACCCCCTCCCAGGGACACACTGCCACACATGCTATCACACATGCTGTGGAGCACATGCTTACACACTAAGACGTGACAGAGCCTCTCTCCCACACACGAGCACACAGACGGTCAAGTACACACAGAGAGACCCCTTGGTTGACATATACTCAAGTCACACTGTCACACACATAGATACAGAGTCACGTTCTGTCACAAGCACACTATTTCTCACCCACACATGGACACACTGATAGACACCCATTCACACTCTAAGAGGTCTGTCACACACACACACACACACACACACACACACACACACACACACACACCCCTTCCCATAGATGCAGTATCACACTTGGAGTCACACTGCCAGATACACAATGACACACTGAGATGTTTCAGACACAGGGACTCACAGGCAGGAAGTCACAGAAGGTCACGTGAGTGCAGAGGAGAAACAAGGGTTCACACAACCCCTTTCCCCCTGTCCCTCTCTCTTTATGTCTCTCTCTTTCTCTGTCTCTGTGTATCTCTGTATCTCCTCATCTCTCTCACACACAGGGAGGAACCTACTCAGGGGCAGCCTGCCACTGAGGAAGAGCCTACTTCTTACAGCTTGGCATCCGAGGGCAGGATGTGGTTTCTTGGTATCTCCTGCTCCGATCCCCACTGGAGGCCATGTCTGGAGGGAGTCCAGCTCAAGAACAAAGTTGCACACTGACCGTGGCATCCCCTGGACTCCCTCTACCCTTCACTAGAGGGGCCCCCACCCCCAGCCCTCTTCCACCACCCTGGAGAAGGCTTCCAGATGTCCGAGGACAAGAGGGTCAGAGCCCCTCAGTGACTAAAGCTGCCGTCACAGGATGCCAGTGTCTCAGTTTGCTCCAGAACTTCTACGTGGCGGGGCTAGTGATCCTTATTTACAGATGAGAAAACTGAGGTTCTGTTGGCAATGGTCAGGAATATTTGAAGCCAGTCTTGGTTGGCTCTAATTTTGGGTGTCAAAGGCTTGCCCTCAGTAGACCAGCTCCCTGACAGGGGTCTTGGGGAGGAAAGGAATAGGGGAGAGGGTGGCCCTTCCCAGCAACGATGGAGTGGCTTAGGTCTCCTTCTTCAGAGAAGGGGACCTGTACCCCCTCCAGCCTGGCCAGCCTGACTGTGGGTGGCTCACTCGGTTTTCCCTTTGGTCCCGCCTGGATGGGCAGGTATTACGCACCAGCCCAGCCCTGCACCCCTTTCTCCTCTCAGCTGCTGGTCTGCTGGATTCACTTTATACAGGGAACCCTCCTTTTCTGAGATTTATCCTCCCAGCAGGGACATGGAGGGAGCAACCTAGTCTTGTTGATCTCATGAACAGAAAATAGAAGGCAAAATCCACCAGTGTTTATAGAGTCTTACACACAGGATGAGTTGTGTCGCAATTACTGCAGTCTGACCTCCAAGCTTGTCACTCAGACCTCCGCGGGCCAGGAATGCTCAAAGCAGGGGCACCCTCCGAAACTCCCCTTCTCTGCTCGGAGCCTGGCTCACCCTGCCCTTCTCTGTGTCCTCAGGACTAGAGATATGGTCCCAGGATATTGGGCTTTTATCCTCAGGGGATCAGAAGAGAGGGGATCAGAAGAGAGGGGGTTCAAGAAGCCCCACTCCTCTGGGCAAAGGAACTTTGGGGAGAAGACAGGTGGCCTCCACAACCTCTCTTTTTTGCTTATCTGCAAACTTAGCCTGGAGCAGGGTGGGACCAGGCACCAGAGCCTCCCACCCCAACCCTGTCCCAGCCTGAGGAGGAGGAGGAGGGAGGAGGGGGAGGATGGAGGAGGGAGGAGGGGGAGGAGGAAAAGGTGAGCCAGAGCAGTCTGCAGTCCTGGCTCTGGAGAGATCCCAGGCATACCAGGGAAGCCATTGTGCGGCAAGGGCAGGAGTTGGGCTGGCAGACAGGGAGAGGGAGGGGAATGAATCTGGGAAAAACACGGGGGCTGAGGAAGGGCTGGCACCTTAGCTGGGAGACGCATCTGTCCACATCTAGATTCTCAATGAGGGATGGAGTCAGCCCTCACCCAAGCCCCTACTCCTGCCTCCCACCTGGGACAAATTTCAAGGCCTGTAAAGGCCCCCTCCCCAAGGCTTCAGGTCTAGGGGTAGGAGTGGGAGGTCACGGGAAAACATAGCCCCCTGGCACAGGACAGGCCACCCAAGCCTGCACCTCCTCTCTGTTCAAGCATCTCACAGCATCTTTGGACAACTGCCCTCTCCTAAGGCAGGCTGACACAGCCCCCAGCCCAGGAGCCTGGAGGCAGCAAAGGCAGAGAGGGGCTGAGGGGTCCCCAGGGGTCAGCTCTCCAAGGGCGTGGGGAGGCCAAGGTGTCTCTGAGTGTTCCAGTATGAGCTCTGGTGCTTGTTGACCACCAAGGGGGTCAAACTGGGGGTGTCAGATGAGTGTGTGTATGCGTGGAGGGTGCTGCCTGCTTCCAGAGGAACAGGGAGCCTTTTCCGTGTTTGCCTTGGGGCTGGGGAGCCGATGTGGCTCTCAGGTTCCCTCTGGGAGGTCAGGAGGAAGGACAGCAAGCTGCCACCGCAGGGTCCCTGGGGCTGTGCGTCAAAGGCTGTGCCGGGGGCTGCTGGGGGAGGAGAGTGGAGCTGGGGGTCCATACCCTGGCCTCTCTGCCTTCCCGGAGGGTCTCCCATAGCGAGTGGTGGCGGGTTGGGGTGCAGACACTGCGGGAAGGGGTCTACGCAGAGTGGGAGAGGGCAGCTTGGGCTGCAGCCGAGCCACTGGTACGGGTTTGGGGGAGACGGAGTTGGGAAAGTGGTCTGGGGAGATGCCGAGCGCAGAAGTCAGCGCAGGGCGGCCGCGGGACAGCCGGTGGCCCGGCCAAGGGGCCCCGGGGGCCAGGAAGACGGGCGCCTGGCCGGGGCTGGGGGAGCCGTCCGCTGTCCGGGTCCCCACCTCGGCCACCCAGCTCGGGGCACTCCACTGTCCTAGGCCCCGCTCTCCCGAGGCTTGGGTTCCCGCCGCCTGCGGAGTTTCGCTCAAGTCCGGGACGCCCGGCCCGCCGCAGCACGCACCGCCGCCAACCCCGCCCCGGGGCCCGCGGGTCTCACCTGGGGGCGGGGGCCGGCCCTGCCCACCGCCCCGAGCAGCAGCAGCGCCAGGCGGAGCGGCCCCGGGGCGCCGGCCATGGCGGGGCGCTCAGCACTGGGCCATCGCTGCCACCTGCGGCACGGCGCGCGCCACGGAGCCCCGGCCGCGCGGGCTGGCGGGCGCGGGGGAGGAGCCGGCGCGGGGCCGCCCCGCCCGCAGGAGGGGCCGGGCGGGTCCTGGCTTTCCAACCCGGGCCGCCGAGGCCCCCACGGCCGGTCCTTCTCCGGCGGGAGGTCCCGGGCACTGCGCTCCCGGCCGGTGCGCTCGGATTCAGGGCGCGCAGAAGCCAGGCCGTCCTCATCCCGCACCCGGACCACCTTCCGAATCCGTCTGCTAAGGAAAGCCAAACCGCCCCCAAGCTGTCCAGGGTACCCCAAAGGGAACTGGGGCCGGAGAAGCGCACAGGACTTGGCCAAGGTCACACCTTCCGTCAGACCCCTTCTGGAAAGTGTAACCCCAAGAGCTGCGAGTAGCTAGGAGGACAGATCCACCCGGAGAGGTTACCCCGTCCCCAAGTCCTCTCCTCCTTCTCGCATTCTGTCACGAAGGCGGTCCTGGGACAACCAAGCTTGAGGGGACAATGACAAACGATCTATGGAGCCCTGCGGGTGGGGAGGGTCTAGAGGCTCACCACCCGCCTCCCACAGATAGCCCTGCTCTGGGTCCCTGGGCTCTCATAACCCCTGTGCCCACGCGATAACGTGTGTTCAAGGCTGTCCTCTGCCTTCCTGCGTCTTCCTTTCCGTGCTTGGTGCGACTCTCCATTTTACTTGCCTTTATATCCCCACGCCCCAGCGCAGTGCAGACCTGGGAGCAGGGGCTGGTGGGGCCCAGACTCACCCTCAGCCAGGCTGTGGGAGACAGTGCCAAGAAAGCACTGACTTTCCTGTTCCCTAAAGACAGTGAGGAGACCCAGTGGGAAGAGGGAATTGTACTCGCCTTCCCACTTTCCCGCAGTCAATCCTAAAGGAAATCAACCCCGAATATTCACTGGAAGGACTGATGCTGATGCTGAAACTTCAATACTTTGGCCACCTGATTCGAAGAACTGACTCATTGAAAAAGACCCCGAGGCTGGGAAAGATTGAAGGCGGGAGGAGAAGGGGATGACAGGGGACAAGATGGTTGGATGGCATCACCGATTCAATGGACATGAGTTTGAGCATGCTCCAGGAGTTGGTGAAAGACAGGGAAGCCTGGTGTGCTGCAGTCCATGGGATTGCAGATTCGGGACACAACTTAGCGACTGAAAAACAATTGCCCTCCTCCCACACCACCAACAACAACAAAAAAAACTTTGAAGTGGGGTGGCAGCAGTATTAGCCTGGAGCTACATGGAGCATGTCTGGACCATTCCAAAGGGGAAGGGAGTCTGTTGGAGCAGCTGCTTCTCAGGGAGAGAACAGAATATCTCAAATCCCAGAGAGAGTTGAGATGCTGGGAGAAGGAAAGAGGAAGAGCTGGGAGGAGGCCTCCAGTGGGAGGAACCAGGGGCTCCCATTCGGCAAGTTCTGCCTCTACTACCTGAGGGTCATTTATTCCCTCTTTCCCAGGTGATGCAGTGGTAAAGAATTTGCCTGCCAATGCAGGAGATGTAGGGGATGTGGGTTTGATCCCTGGGTCAGGAAGAGCCCCTGGAGGAGGAAATGGCAATCCACTCCAGTATTCTCGCCTGGAGAATCCCTTGGATAGAGGATCTTGGTAGGCTACAGTCCATGGGGTTGCAAAAGAGTGAGAAATACCCGAGCGACTATGCACACACTACCAAGAAGTCAATTTAACAATCACCTTACGTGCCACTTAGGATTAGCTGCAAGTGACAGAAAACCCCGAATAACAGTGGCATAACCAAGGACTCTGTAATGTAATGCAAGGTCAGAGTTCAGCCCAGGGCTGGGGCAAAGGCTTCTTGACCATCGGGGCATCCAGCTCTTTCAGTTTCCACCATTCTCATGGTTCAGGGCTTCTACCTAATAACCCAAGGTGGCTGCTCCTGCCCAGCCATGGTATTCAAATTCCAGCCAGCAGGAACGTGAAGGAAAGATGGGTACACTTCCACCAGGGAGGACATAGCCTGAAAGAGGCAGTCATCAGTTCCACATGCCACGGTGAGCACTCAGACACATAGGCACACTTAGCACTGAAGGAAGCCCTTTTTCCAAACTGCCACTGGCAAGGTTAAATATCACGGTTTTTATTACTTTAGAAGAAGGCTAGAGAGATAGGCAAATAACTTGTAGACTCTGCTAATTCAGGGCTGGGGGTTGGGGACAAGAGAAGAGGAGAGAGGAAGAGGGCTACAGGAAGCACCCAGGCAGAACTGAGCCTTTACCATGAATTTATCAACCTCTAAATTACACCTCAGTAAGTATCAGTTGAACATCTGCCTTGAGCCACACACTGAACTAGGTCCTGGGCTTTAAGGGGTGATGCAGTCTGCATCCTCAGAGGGATTATATTCTAGAGCAGGAGGAAGACATTAAGAAAGTAATTATCGGAGCCATTTATATTACAGTTGCAATGGTGATGAGCCCCCTGAGATAAGCAGATGCTGTTGAAGTCCTGCCTCAGTACTTGAAAGAGCATTTTCTCTCTGCTGGGATGGGGTGGGGGTTGGGGGAGAGGGAGGGTTGGATTTTCTCTGGCTGGGAGGAAAGCTTTGTGTTCAGTCAGTGCAGGGTAGGCACCCTTAGGAACCCAAGCATGGATGGGTAGTAGTGGAGGGATAAATGCCTCAGTGTCTCACCCCTTGGATTCAACAATTCAGAAGTGTACCACAGTCTCCCAGAGGTCCCAGTGCGATGGAGCCGCAGCCTCCCAGACGGCCACTCGGGTGTTCAATAAAACAGTCAGTTCCTGGTCTGTCTCACCTTCCACCAGCAGGGTACTAGTGCTTCCTGAGGGCACCGCCTAAAGAAAAATAAACTAGTTGGGAGGCTTCCCTGGTGGCTCAGTTGGTAAAGAATCTGTCTGCAATGCAGGAGACCCAGGTTCAATCCCTGGGTTGGGAAGATCCTCTGGAGAAGGGAATGGTAAACCACTCCAGTATTCTTGCCTGGAGACTCCCAGGACAGAGAAGCCTGGCAGGCTACAGTCCATAGCATCCAAAAGAATGGGACACAACTGAATGACTGAGCAGCCCACCTGTGTGTGGGTATGGACTGTAGCCTGCCAGGCCCCTCTATCCATGGGATTCTCTGGGCAAGAATACTGGAGTACAAATCTTTACTTTTAAATTTTTAAAATTCTTGCTGGGCAAGCCCGGCTGAAGACAGTGGGCAGTTGAGAGAAGCCAGAGGTGGGGACCGGCCCCCTGAGCCCAGAGACATTTGGGTGGAAGATGACTCTCCTCTCCTTTGAACACATGGGGGTCCAGAACCTCTGAGTCTGCTCTGATTCTGATGCTACCTCTGGTCTCAGCACGTATTAACACCATCCTGGATTCTGTCTCCTCATTAGACAGAGACTCCGGGAGGGCCAGCATGCTGGATTTGAGTGCTCAGCGTTGGCAGACCCCTCCCTCCCTGTCGGGAGCCGCAGCCGCCCTTGCGGGATGGCGCCGCTTTCCTGCTTCCTGGTTCTTCACAAACGTAGACTAAAAAGACGCATGCGCAAGATGTGTCTCTTAAGGTCACGGATATGCTAATCAGGGATTCTAACAGTGTTCTGTTATGAGCCAATGGCAGTGTTCCGTTATGAGCCAATGGCAGTGTTCCGTTATGAGCCAAT
>SJYC01059828.1:0-12816 GCA_006408675.1 Madoqua kirkii
AGACTAAAAAGACGCATGCGCAAGATGTGTCTCTTAAGGTCACGGATATGCTAATCAGGGATTATGGCAGTGTTCCGTTATGAGCCAATGGCAGTGTTCCGTTATGAGCCAATGGCAGTGTTCCGTTATGAGCCAATGGCAGTGTTCCGTTATGAGCCAATGGCAGTGTTCCGTTATGAGCCAATCAGAGGTTGACACGCCTCCCCTCTGGGCTATATAAGCAACTGCTTTCCCTGCATCGGGGCCCTCGCCACTTCCTTAAAGACTGTAACAATAAACCTGCGTGTCAGAGGAATCCTGTCTGTGGCGTTCTCCTTATCGGCGAGGCGGGCGACCACAAACAGGTAGTTTAGGGAGTAATTCAGAAATACCTAGTAAAATTAAATATTGAGGTCCAGGAGAAATCAAAGCATTTGTTTGAAAAAAGACTTCTATAAGAATGTTCACAGCTACTGTATTAGTTATCTATTGCCACATAATAGAGCATCTCAAAACTCAGTGTCTTAAAACAACAAATGTTTATTTTCTCAGTTTCATTCACAGCTTAGTTAAATGCCTCTGCCTCAAGATTTCTCACAGGGCTGCAATCAAGGCATCATCTGGGGCTGTGCTTTCATATGAAGATTCGCTGAAGGAGGTAGATTACACAAGTTCATGTGTACCAGGAGGCAGCAATCATTTGGGGTCACTTTAGAGGTTGCCTACCACAGCAAGTTTATTCAAAACAGCCCCAAACTGGAAACAGCTTGGATGTTCATTGATAAGAAAATGGATAAACAAAGTATGGTGCATTCATACAATAGAATACTATTCAGTAATAAAAAGGCTGAGTTAAAGAAGCCTTACACAAAAGAATATACAGCGCATTATTTAATTTATATGAGTTTCTATAACAGACAGAACTACTCATCTATGGCAGAAAAAATCAGAACAGTGATTGCCTGGGGTAGAGATAATTGACTGAGAAGAGGTGTGAAGGAACTTGGGCTTCTCAGGTGGCACTAGTGGTAAAGAACCCACCTGCCAATGCAGGAGAGTTAAGATATATGGGTTCAATCCCCAGATCCAGAAGATGCCCTGGAGGAGGGCATGGCAACCCACTCCTCTGTTCTTGCCTGGAGAATCCCCATGGATAGAGAGGTCTGGTGGATTTCAGTCCATAGGGTCGAAAAGAGTAAGACATGACTGAAGCGATGTAGCATGCACACACGTGAAGGAACTTTCTGGGTTGATGCTAATTTTCTGTGTACTAAAAGGAATTACAACAATGCAAGTACATGCATTTGTCAAAACTCATTGTATTACCACTTAAAATTTGTGTACTTTATTACATACAAATTTTACCTCAAAAGAAAAAAGAACCATACACAAATACTGACTTCTGTTTAATGAGGTATGTGCTGAAGTACTTAGGAGTGAAGTTACTGATGTCTGCAATTTCAAAAAGCATCAGAAAAATAAGATAGCTTGATGGATTAATAGAGGAATTGATAGATGGATATCTATGTATAATAAAACAAGTATTGCAAAATGTTAATTGTAGAATCTAGGTGGTTGGCACATGTGAACTCACTGTACACTTCTTTCAATTTTTCTGTATGTTTGAAAATTTTCCTGATAAAGCGTTGGAGGAAAAGATATATATTCCCATTACCTAGTAATCCAATTCTAGGTATTTCTCCTACAGAAAAATCTCAAACATGAGTATAGGTAGACATATGCAAGGAAGCTTATTGCAGCACTCTATGTAATAGCAAAAAGGTGGAACCAGCTCAACTGGATAAATGGATAAATCAACTATGATTTGAATAGAATATACAATGGAGCTAGATCTACACGAATCAACTGGGATAAACCTGGAAAACAATGTTAAGTTTAAAAGGCAAGCTTCAAAATCATACATATACTTTGAGATCTTTTTGCAAAAGCAATGATAAATATTGTTTATGGCAACTGACATGTGAAATAAAAGTATAACAGCATTTATTGAAATAATATATACCCTGTTCAGGATGATGGCAAGCATTGAGGAGGGACAAAGGGGAAAGAGATGTGGGGTGGGGCTTGAGAACTATCTGTAATGTTTTCTTTCTTTCAAAAGTAATCTGGAGACTTTCTGGGTGATCCAGTGGTTGAACCTCTGCTTTCATTGCAGGGGTCACAGGTTTGATACCTGGTTAGGGTAAGATCCTGCATGCCCCATGGCATGGCCAAATAAATAAATAAAACAGTCAGCCATGGAAAGAATTGGCATTAAAAAGTCTGTAGCAATTGTGAAAATACATTAATATGTTTATTCTTAGTGGTAGGTTCATTCTCATTTCAATAATTACCATATTCTATATTTCCTGTAGAAGGGAAAGGCTACCCACTCTGGTATTCTGGCCTAGAGAATTCCATGAACTGTAGAGTCCATGGGGTCGCAAAGAGTTGGACACGACTGAGCAACTTTCACACTTCACTATATTCTAGGAACTTGGTTAAATGTGTTATATATATGTCTGATATCTCATTTAATTCTCAAGTGAAGTAGATTATCATTCATACCCACTTTCCAAATTAGGAGCCTAAAACTTAAGGGAGACATATTAACAACCTAAGATATGCAGACAATACCACCCTTATGGCAGAAAGTGAAGAGAAACTAAAAAGCCTCTTGATAAAAGTGAAAGAAGAGAGTGGAAAAGTTGGCTTAGAGCTCAACATTCAGCAAATGAAGATCATGGCATCTGGCCCCATCACTTCATGGGAAACAGTGTCAGACTTTATTTTGGGGGGGGGCTGCAAAATCACTGCAGATGGTGGTTGCAGCCATGAAATTAAAAGACGCTTACTCCTTGGAAAGAAAGTTATGACCAACCTAGATAGCATGTTGAAAAGCAGATTTTACTTTGCCAACAAAGGTCTGTCTAGTCAAGGCTATGGTTTTTCCAGTGGTCATGTATGGATGTGAGAGTTGGACTGTGAAGAAAGCTGAGCACCGAAGAATTGATGCTTTTGAACTGTGGTGTTGGACAAGACTCTTGAGAGTCCCTTGGACTTCAAGGAGATCCAACCAGTCCATTCTGAAGGAGATCAAGTCTGGGATTTCTTTGGAAGGAATGATGCTAAAGCTGAAATTCCAGTACTTTGGCCACCTCATGCGAAGAGTTGACTCACTGGAAAAGACTCTGATGCTGGGAGGGATTGGGGTGGGGGGGGGCTGCAAAATCACTGCAGATGGTGGTTGCAGCCATGAAATTAAAAGACGCTTACTCCTTGGAAAGAAAGTTATGACCAACCTAGATAGCATGTTGAAAAGCAGATTTTACTTTGCCAACAAAGGTCTGTCTAGTCAAGGCTATGGTTTTTCCAGTGGTCATGTATGGATGTGAGAGTTGGACTGTGAAGAAAGCTGAGCACCGAAGAATTGATGCTTTTGAACTGTGGTGTTGGACAAGACTCTTGAGAGTCCCTTGGACTTCAAGGAGATCCAACCAGTCCATTCTGAAGGAGATCAAGTCTGGGATTTCTTTGGAAGGAATGATGCTAAAGCTGAAATTCCAGTACTTTGGCCACCTCATGCGAAGAGTTGACTCACTGGAAAAGACTCTGATGCTGGGAGGGATTGGGGGCAGGAAGAGAAGGAGATGACAGAGGATGAGATGGCTGGATGGCATCACTGACTCGATGGACATGAGTCTGAGTGAACTCCGGGAGTTGGTGATGGACAGGGAGGCCTGGCGTGCTGCAGTTCATGGGGTTGCAAAGAGTTGGAAACAACTAAGTGACTGAACTGAACTGAAAGCTTAAGGAGATGAAATAACTTAACCAATACCACACATACTAGTAGATTCAGAAAGTCTAATTGCAGTGCTTACACACTTGATGACTCTACTACATGTATGGTCTGTCTCCTGACTAACCCTGTGTGGTGTGTGTTAGTCTCTCAGTTGTGTCTGACTGTTTGCAATCCCATGGACTGTAGCCTGCCAGGCTCCTCTGTCCATGATATTTCCCAGGCAAGGATACTGGAGTGGGTAGCCATTATCTTCTTCAGGGTATCTTCTTAACCCCGGGATTAAACCTGGGTCTCCTGCATTGCAAGCAGATTCTTTACCATCTGAACCACCAGGGAAGCCCCTGTGGGCTGGGTAGACTAGTGTCTAAACCCTGGATAAAAAGGTTTCAGGCAGAATACAAGGAGCTGATTTTACAAGGGATCCCATTAGACACAGAGGGATAAAGGGTAACACAGAATGGAGGAGATGGACTTACCTCCATTACTATGCAGAACATAGCATATTTCTAGCACCTCAAAGACTGGAAACAGCAAGAGACACAACCTTAACACAGATGTTGGTTTTCTCATGGTGGGTGTTAGTCTCTGTTGTGAGCTGAACTATGCTCTCCCCAAAAACGTTTAAGTCCAATTCCCAGTACCTGTACATGTGACATTTGGAAATAGGGTCTTTGTAGATGCAAGCAAGTTGAAATGAAGTAATACTGGATAGTCCTCCCTCTTGCCCTTGCATGTTGTTAGGTACTTCAGAGAGTCAAAACGCTGATAACCAAGATCCTTGGCCTACAACCTCTACAGATTCCTGGAAGAGTTACACTGAAAGCACATTCCAGGTAATTGCATCTTTGTCCTTATATAGCTAGGTACCTAGTAAAGTGAAATTAAAAAAATAATAACCCCACTCTTTTTTGATGTCATGAAGCCTGTGACTCACTCTGGGCTGATATTTATTATAGAAAAAAATGATTTGCCTAGTTACCTAAGTCATGTAAATGGAAGGCAGAAAGGCACTCTTAGCCAAGAAATAAGACCTTTTCTCCCTGTATTTTAACAATGTTATTCAGAGTTCTGGAGAGTCTTGGGGGAAGGAATAGATAAATCTGCATAAGAAGGCAAAGGGCTTTCTGAGAGGGAAAGGGCCAAGAATCCAATTACTTCTTGCTTAGATTCAAAGTTTTAGACATCTATGGAATGGCAAGAAAGGATGCTAGTGGTCCCAAAGGGAAAAATCTGGGATGCTTATCTGGGATCAACACCAGAACCTAAGAATTCTTGGAGTTTGGGCTGATTCTAAGATTTAAAGCCCCAGGACCGAATCTAGAAAACACAGTGATATGTTTTGAGGGTCAATAGCTGAGCATGAGGAGAAGGCAATGGCACCCCACTCCGGTACTCTTGCCTGGAAAATCCCATGGATGGAGGAGCCTGGTGGGCTGCAGTCCATGAGGTCGCTAAGAGTCGGACACGACTGAGTGACTTCACTTTCACTTTTCACTTTCATGCACTGGAGAAGGAAATGGCAACCCACTCTTGTGTTCTTGCCTAGAGAATCCAAGGGACGGGGGAGTCTGGTGGGCTGCCATCTATGGGGTCGCACAGAGTCAGACACGACTGAAGCGACAGCAACAGCAGCAGCTGAGCATGAAGAATTAACTCAAAGACCTGTAACCTTGCACTATGCATGACCAGGGGAGATGGCAAGAAAAATAATGGTGCTAGTGCACTGACTAGGCTTTCCAGTTCTCTCTCCCTTTGCCTAGAATTTAGAAATAGGACTCACCATCTTGGAATGAATAGGTTCTTATCTTCTTTACCAAGTTTAAGGGGGATAGAGCCCTCAAAAGGGAAATAATGACTTCCTATTAATAAAGACAGATGAATGCTTAAACAGTTAATCAGAGAAAGAAGACAAATAGCCATTATTTATTCTCTTAAGTGGGTTTCCTCGGTGGCTCAGTGGTAAAGAATCCTCCTGCAATGCAGGAGACACAGGAGACATGGATTCAGTCCTTGGGTTGGAAAGATCCCCTAAAAGAGGACAAAGAGTTGGACATGACTGAAAGGACTGAGCACACATATGCATTCTCTTAAGTGGTTTGTTGTTTAGTTGCTAAGCCATGTTCGACTGTTTTGCAATCCCATGGACTATAGCCCTCCAGGCTCCTCTGTCCGTGGAATTCTCCAGGCAAGAATACTGGGGTAGGTTATCATTTCTTTCTCCAGGGGATCTTTCCCACCCTGGGATTGAACTCACAGCTTCTGCTTTGTCTCCTGCGTTAGCAGGTAGGTTCTTTACCGCTGAGCCACTGGGGTAAAATTGGTCAAAACTTTTTTTGATGAATATTTATTGAGTGTCTATTATGCATCAGGCACTGTACCAGACTCTGGAATTACTCTACTGTGCAAAAGAGACATAGTTCCTATGTTCTTTGATCTTATAACCTTGTAGGGGAAACAGAAACTAAACAGACTGAAGATTTAATTTTTTGCCAGCTCATCAGTTTGTATAGCCCACACATGGCCTCCAAAATTCTTTCTGTGTCAGTCCAGCACCTGTAGCTAGCTAACTGAAGTTACTGAGTCCCCTTCCAAATTCTTAGGGAAGAGAAGCTGATTAGCTCAGGTTAAGTGCCTTACCTGATCCAATCAGCTATATCCCAGGTGTGAGGTGACAAAGACCCATTGCCCACTCAGTGAGGCTGTAGAAAAACTCTGTGAGGAGTGACTTTGTAGGGGGAGTGGGGAATTTAGAACAATGTACCTACTATGCAACCCAGATCTACATATTGAATTTTATAATGTGTTTCAAGTAACTATTAATATAATGACTATATAATGCCCAATAAAATTTAATAATATGAAGTCCATTCATGAGCAAATTTATCTTTTCTTCCTAAGGAAAAAATTAAAGCCCCCAATATATCAAGCACTTTATTTCTCTCTTTTTTTCAGTCAGAAGAATGTCACCTGGGTGCTTGGTAGGGGCCTGAATTCTTAATTCTGATGCTATGACCTGGGCTATCTTCTTAATGAAGAAGTCCTTGGGAAGAGGAGAGGTCTAGATCTTTCTGAGATGAAGCTGAATGTTGCCTTGTCTTCCCTACCTTGAGAGGTGTCAGATGGCAAGATTCACAAACTGGCTAGTGAGAGATAATTAGACCCCTTTCCATGACCTCTGCCTACTCTCCAAACTTTCACAGGATATTGAGAAGCATCTACCACCATTTCCCCAGACAGTAAGCAGAGATGCTGGTATCACTACAGTGTGTGTGTAGATGTTCACCAAAGGTGGATGAGCCATATCAGATGTTAATTGTGCTCTATGAAAAGAAACTGCAATACAGGATTAGGAAGACATCCAGATCTTACTCTAGAGCATGTATGAACTATGAGTCTAAAAGAGATTAAGCTTTTCAGCTTAGGGTCTAAACTAGAGACTGGCCAATTAAATTTCTCTGTCCTTCCATTTGGGCTTATACCCTGGGTTCTTTCTGTCCCTCTCAATCTTACTAGTCAGACTATGAGTAGCTAGAATCATAGATAACATTTTCATAAGGCTTAGAGCAGTGGCTCTCAACATGGGTGATTTTGCCCTTTCTTCTCTTTGTGGAGGAGGTGCTACAAGCATTTACTTGGGACTCTGCTAAACATCCTACAATGCACAGACTAGCCCCTACAACAAAGAATATCAACAGTACTAAAGCTGGGAAACCCTGGCTTCGAGGGGTTAGAGCAGAACATGCCTCAATATCATCCTCCATTTCCAGGCTTCCAATCTTCTGGACTCTATCCAAGTTCCCAGTTGGCCTGCTCAGTGAAGGATGGTTGTCTAGGAATGGATATTTGTATTCTTCCACCTGCACTGGAGAAAAGGCACAATCCAACAGGTTAACTAGACAAAGAAAGATATCCAAGCAAGGGGAAGGTCAAGATAGAGATATGCCAAAGTAGAAATCCTATGGCAATAGCTTTTAACCTCTCAAGTTCTACTCCTAAGAGAGTGTTCCTAAACCTTATCACAAGTCCTCCATTTTGGGAGTAGATAGGAAGAAAGGAATCTTGAATTTTTCCCACCAACCCAAGGAAGTTACAAACTTTAAATATGCAAGCAAGTCTTGCTTCCACCTAGAAGGTCCTTTCCCATCATCTTGGCCTGTCTAGATCTTACCAATCTTTCAAGGCCCACATCAATGTTGCTTCAATCTGATCTCCCATAATTCCCCATAGCTATTGCTAAGTTGATACCTGTTTATAGCACACATTACTTTCTACTTTATATTAGGGTTATTTGGTTTCACAGGTTTCCAGATTTTATACAGTTGACTTTTATAACATCTGCACAGTTATATATTATATATTAACACATCTAAACTATCTTCTTTGGACTAAATTTGGACTTGAATACATCAGACAAATATTTCAGGCTATTGCCTGCTAGCCAGCCCTCTGGTTATGACAACAAAGCCATCGTGGTAGAGCAGATTTTGCAGTAATTCAAATATTTTATTACATTTTCTCTCATTATTTTATATAAAATGCAAATGGAAAGCCAAAAAAAGTGAAAGAAATAATACCATAAAATATACAAAGACTAATAACACTAAACAAATCAAAAGCAACGGTTTTGGCTGAGACTTTTGAGATAAGCATATTAGAGCAGCTGGTCAAGAGGATTCAATTGTGAAAGAAAAGAAAAAGGTAAGAGAATATGTATAGATGAGTGAAAATACATCATTGAAAATTGAGTCCAAATGGTCCAATGTAATGATGAAGGAAAAGGATAAACTTTTTAGGTTTTGGATTGGGAATCAGTATAGATTACTACTGATACATACGGGATTCCAGAATAAGAGAAGTTCACAGTTCCATAGAGCTATTGCTCAGGATACAACTTGCTGTATACAGTAGTATCAGATGAAAAAAGAAGGCTAGTTTTCCAGTTCCACTGATTTGCCAAGAAGGCTGAAAAGACATCTCAAAGTTCACATAAAAATTCCCTATTCAATCGTTTGAAAGCCATTATCAACAAGTCCGTCTATCTTCCTAACATTAAAACAAAAATTGTTAAAAAACTAATGGCCCAACACTTTAAAAATTTGTTGGAGATTATAAAACCACAGATCTTTTTTTGGACCCCGACTAAACTGTGAGCTCAAATGCTGGGACTTGGCCTTCTATCCTGGGTTCTCAGGGCTTCCCAGGTGGCTCAATGGGTAAAGAATCTGCCTGCAATGCAGGAGACACAGGCAGACACACATTTAATCCCTAGGTTGGGAAGATTCCTTAGAGGAGTGCATGGCAACACACTCCAGTATTCTTACCTAGAGGATCCCATGGATAGAGAAGCCTGGTGGGCTACAGTCCATAGTGCAGCAAAGAGTCAGACATGACTCTAGTGACTAAGCACGCATGCATGCACCTGGGTTCTTACCTTAAGTTGAACACGGAGTGTGTTAAATTAATGAATGCAATAAATAAATAAGCCTGAGCCTCATTATTTTCCAGCAAATGTTTGCTGAGGTCCACAGAAGAGATATCACCATTTTTTTAGTTGTATTTGTAATTTTTAAATTTTGATTTGAATATAGTTGCTTAACAATGTTGTGTTAGTTTCTACTGTACAGCGAAGTGAATCAGCTATATATATACACATAACCCCTATCTTTTGGATTCCCTTCCCATCTAGGTCACCACAGAGCACTGAGTAGAGTTCCCTGTGCTATTCAGTGGGTTCTCATTAGTTATCTATTTTAAGTATCAATAGTATAAATATGTCAATCCCAAATTCCCAGTGCATCACACCCTGCCCTCCTCTTTGTATTCATATGTGTGTTTTCTATGTCTGTGTTGCTATTTCTGCTTTGTAAATAAGATTGTCTACACCAGTTTTTTCAGACTCCACATATATACATCAATATATGATATTTTTCTCTTTCTGACTTACTTCACTCTGTATAACTGTCTTGAGGTCCATCCATGTCTCTACAAATGACCCAATTTCATTCCCTTTCATGGCTGAGAGATAACACAGTTCTTAAAACAGAAGGCTTTCAAATGTAAGATTTACTTATTATATTGTTTCCAATAAGAAGTCTGCTATCATCCTTACCATTGTTCTGTACATAAAGTATCTTTTCTAAAAAACAACCTGCTTTAAGATTTTTATCACTGGTTTTAAGCAATTTGGTTATAACATGCCTTAGTGTGCTGCTGCTGCTGCTGCTGCTAAGTCACTTCAGTCATGTCCGACTCTGTGCGACCCCAGAGACAGCAGCCCACCAGACTCTCCCGTCCCTGGGATTCTCCAGGCAAGAACACTGGAGTGGGTTGCCATTTCCTTCTCCAATGCATGAAAGTGAGATGTGTATAAGAGACAGGAATTTTCTAGACAGCAGCCCACCAGACTCTCCCGTCCCTGGGATTCTCCAGGCAAGAACACTGGAGTGGGTTGCCATTTCCTTCTCCAATGCATGAAAGTGAAAAGTGAAAGGGAAGTCGCTCAGCTGTGTCTGACTGTTCTCGACTCCATGGACTGCACCCTACCAGGCTCCTCCGTCCACGGGATTTTCCAGGCAAGAGTACTGGAGTGGGGTGCCATCGCTTTCTCTGCCTTAGTGTAGTTTTCTGAATGTATATTCTGCTTGTGTTTTTTTAAGTTTCCTGGGTCTTCGGTTTTCAAATTTCAACAAGGTGGGAAATTTTTCAGCCAACAGTTTTTCAAATGTTTTTTCTCACCCTCCTTCTCTTTTTGAAACTTAAATTACATGTATATTAAGGCCCCTTGAAGTTGTTGCACAGCTCACTAAAGCTCTGTTCATTTTTTTGG
This sequence comes from Madoqua kirkii, assembly GCA_006408675.1. NCBI lineage: Eukaryota > Metazoa > Chordata > Mammalia > Artiodactyla > Bovidae > Madoqua > Madoqua kirkii. The sequence goes on from SJYC01059828.1 coordinate 10,608, forward strand.
GTCATTTTTCCCCCTTTGTGTCTTTAATTTTAGATAGCTTCTATAGCTATGTTTTCAAGTTCATTAATTTTTTCTTCTACAACGTCCGATGTTGAAGAAAATCTTTTAAGAAATTTGTTCTTTTAAAAGATACTTTATATGCTGAGCAATGATAAAATGATAGCAGACTTCTTGCTGGAAACAATATAAGCTACTAAGTAGAGAAGTTCTCTTCACAAGTAGGCCTTATGCTTACAAGTAGGCCTTCTGCTTATAAGCATTATGCTTTCAAGAACTGTGTTATCTCTTCTGTGGGCATCAGAACATTTTGTTGGAAAATAATGAGGCTATTAATCCCCTTCATTGTATTTTTCATTTCAGACAATGACTTTTTATCTCTAGAAGTTCAATTTGGGTCCTTTAAAAAAAATCTTCCATCTTTCTCCTTAATATGCTCATTCTTCTCTCTACTTTCTTCAACATATAAAACATATTTATAATAGCTATTTTAATGTAATTTTCAATTAATTTTCTCCTTGTTTCATTTGGGGGTTTCTTTCTATTGACTGATTTCTCCATATTGGTTGTATTTTTCTGCTATTGTACATGCCTGATCATTTTTTTAATTGAATCCAAGACATTGTGAGAAAAGGAAAGATACATCCATCTGAATGCAGATTTCCAAAGAATAGCAAGGAGAGATAAGAAAGCCTTCCTCAGTGATCAATGCAAAGAAATAGAGGAAAGCAATACAATGGTAAAGACTAGGGATCTCTTCAAGAAAATTAGAGATACCAAAGGAATATTTCATGCAAAGATGGGCACAATAAAGGACAGAAATGTCATGAACCTAACAGAAGCAGAAGAGATTAACAAGAAGTGGCAAGAATACACAAAAGAACTATGAGAAAAAAGTCTTAATGACCCAGATAAATAGAGCCAGACATGCTGAAGTGCAAAGCCAAGTGGCCCTTAGGAAGCATCACTATGAACAAAGCTAGTGGAAGTGATGAAATTCCAGTTGAGCTATTTCAAATCCTGAAAGATGATGCTGTGAAAGTGCTGCACTCAATATGCCATGTGGAAAACTCAGCAGTGATCACAGGACTGGGAAAGGAAAGTTTTCATTCCAATCCCAAAGAAGGACAATGCCAAAGAATGTTCAAGCTACTGCACAATTGTACTCATTTAACATGCTAACAAAGTAATGCTCAAAATTCTCTAAGCTAGGCTTCAATAGTATGTGAACCGAGAATTTCCAAGTGTTCAAGCTGGATTTAGAAGGCAGAGGAATCAGAGATCAAATTGCCCACATCCATTGGATCATAGAAAGCCCAAGAGAGTTCCAGAAAAACATCTACTTCTGCCTCATTGACTATGCTAAACCCTTTGACTGTGTGGATCACAACAAACTATGGAAAATTCTTCAAGAGCTGAGAATATCAGACTACCTGACCTGCCTTCTGAGAAATCTGTACACAGATCAAGAAGCAACAGTTAGAATTGGAACATGGAACAATGGACTGGTTTCAAACTGAGAAAGGAGTGCATCAAGGCTGTGTTTTGTGACACTGCTTACTGAACCCTTTAAATGCAGAGTCCATCATGAGAAACACCAGGCTGAATGAAGCACAAGCTGGAATCAAGATTGCTGGGAGAAATATCAATAACCTCAGATATGCATATTACACTACCCCTATGGCAGAAAGCGAACAAGAACTAAAGAGCCTCTCAAAGAAAGTGAAAGAGGAGAGTGAAAAAGCTGGCTTAAAGCTCAATATTCAAAAACGAAGATCATGGCATCAGGTCCCATCACTTCATGGCAAATAGATGGGGAAAACAATGGAAACAGTGACAGACTTTATTTTGAGGGGCTCTAAAACCACTGCAGATGGTGACTGCAGCCATGAAATTAAAAGACACTTGCTCCTTGGAAGAAAAGCTCTGGCCAACCTAGACAGCATATTAAAAAGCAGAGACACTACTTTACTGACAAAAGTCTGTCTAGTCAAAGCAATGGTTTTTCCAGTAGTCATGTATGGATATGAGAGTTGAATCATAAAGAAAGCTGTTCATTTCAGTTCAGTCGCTCACTTGTGTCCAACTCTTTGCAACCCCATGGACTGCAGCACACCAGGCCTCCCTGTCCATCACCAACTCCCGGAGTCCACCCAAACCCATGTCCATTGAGTTGCTGATGCCATCCAACCATCTTATCCTCTGTTGTCCC
>SJYC01059830.1:0-50177 GCA_006408675.1 Madoqua kirkii
AAAAAAAAAAAAAAAAAACCCCACCATACACGTGACACAGTGGCTCAGGTTCTTGAGAGTTAATGTTCAGATACAGCAAAACAAACAGTTATGAACAACTCTGAGTTAGTGAGAAGAACAAGAAATTTCACGGGCTAGAGAGAAGAGAAAACACTTCTTTGAACTGATAAGGCAGGTTATTTGGGCAGCATATATATCTTCATAATTCAGTTCCCCTTGGTTTAGGATGAAAATACATTAGCTGACTTTGTAAACCTGATTCCTGAGTTTGTAATCCCAGGAGTTTAAAATCCATACACGGCTTCCTGGAACTTGTAGGTAAGACCTGAATCACTGCCGTGGCACCTCAGCCTCACACCGTCAGGCAGCCGCCCTTGGCCACTCTCTCACACCTGCCCCCAGGTTCCAGAGCTGTTACACCTCCTGGGTCCTCACCCTGGATTAGTTTTTCTCCTAAATCACAGGAGATCTGAGCTCCCAAGGGACCAGGAGGCCCTGTGACGTCAGAGGGAGTGTGGTGTCATTTTCCTTGGTGACTTCTATCACAGATTGTAATTACATATTTAACTTTTGTGATGAATAGCGGTCTCCCTCACTGGCTCACGCTCAGTGCCTGGGAACTTTATATTGGAGAAACAGAAGAATAAATGGATGCATAGATAAATAAATGAATTTATGAACATGGAGGTGGAAATGGGGAAACAACCTAATTCAGTCATGGGAATGGAGCTGTACTATGATTCAGAAACTTGAAATCTCATTCTTGATTTGAACCTACTACTTACCGATGGGTCTGGGCTGTGTAATTGATTTCTCCTGAGCTGCAGTTTGGTCACCTAAATACCTTGGATCATAACACTAATCTGCAGATGCATGGGTGTTTGTGAAGATCAAATGAAACAGCACTTATTTTAGAAGCTAACACATGGTATATAAATAAAAACACTATTTTAAATGTGTGTTAATCATTCATTTGTGATCAATGCAAAGAAATAGAAGAAAACAATAGAATGGGAAAGACTAGAGATCTCTTCAAGAAAATTAGAGATACCAAGGGAACACTTCATGCAAAGATGGGCTTGATAAAGGATAGAAATAGTAGAGACCTAACAGAAGCAGAAGATATTAAGAAGAGGTGGCAAGAATACACAGAAGAACTATACAAAAAAGATCTTCAAGACCCAGATAACCATGATGGTGTGATCACTCACCCAGAGCCAGACATCCTGGAATGTGAGGTCAAGTAGGCCTTAGGAAGCATCACTATGAACTAAGCTAGTGGAGGGACTGGAATTCCAGTTGAGCTACTTCAAATCCTGAAAGATGATGCTGTGAAAGTACTACACTCAATATGCCAGCAAATTTGGAAAACTCAGCAGTGGCCACGGGACTGGAAAAGGTCAGTTTTCATTCCAATCCCAAAGAAAGGCAATGCCAAAGAATGCTCAAACTACCACACAATTGCACTCATCTCACATGCTAGTAAAGTAATGCTCAAAATTCTCCAAGCCAGGCTTCAGCAACATGTGAACTATAACCTTCCAGATGTTCAAGCTGGTGTTAGAAAAGGCAGAGGAACCAGAGATCAAATTGCCAACATCCACTGGATCATTGAAAAAATAAGAGAGTTCCAGAAAACCATCCATTTCTGCTTTACTGACTATGCCAAAGACTTTGACTGTGTGGATCACAATAAATTGGGGAAAATTCTGAAAGATGGGAATACCAGACCACCTGATCTGCCTCTGAGAAACCTGAATGGCCAGGAAGCAACAGTTGGAACTGGACAAGGAACAACAGACTGGTTCCAAATAGGAAAAGAAGTATGTCAAGGCTGTATATTGTTGTCACCCTGCTTATTTCACTTATATGCAGAGTACATCATGCGAAACACTGGACTGGAGGAAGTACAAGCTGGAATTAAGATTGCCAGGAGAAATATCAATAACCTCAGATATGCAGATGACACCACCCTTATGGCAAAAAGTGAAGAGGAACTAAAAAGCCTCTTGATGAAAGTGAAAGAGGAAAGCGAAAAAGTTGGCTTAAAGCTCAACATTCAGAAAAATGAAGATCATGGCATCCGGCCCCATCACTTCATGGGAAATAGATGGGGAAACAGTGGAAACAGTATTAGACTTTATTTTGGGGGGCTCCAAAATCACTGCAGATGGTGATTGCAGCCATGAAATTAAAAGACGCTTATTCCTTGGAAGGAAAGTTATGACCAGCCTAGACAGCATATTCAAAAGCAGAGATATTACTTTGCCAACAAAAGTCTGTCTAGTCAAGGCTATGGTTTTTCCAGCGGTCATGTACGGATGTGAGAGCTGGACTATAAAGGAAGCTGAGCACCAAAGAACTGATGCTTTTGAACTGTGGTGTTGGAGAAGACTCTTGAGAGTCCCTTGGACTGCAAGGAGATCCAACCAGTCCATTCTAAAAGTGATCAGTCCTGAGTGTTCTGTGGAAGGACTGATGCTGAAGCTGAAACCCCAGTACTTTGGCCACCTGATGCAATGAGCTGACTCATTTGTGAAGACCCTGATGTTGGGCATAATTGAGGGCAGGAGGAGAAGGGGATGACAGAGGATAAGATGGTTGGATAGCATCACCGACTTGATGGACGTGGGTTTGGGTGGACTTCGGGAGCTGGTGATAGATAGGGAGGCCTGGCGTGCTGCGTGCTGAAGTTCATGGAGTCACAAAGAGTCGGACAGGACTGAGTGACTGAACTGAACTGAACTGAACTGTGTCTGACTCTTCGTGATCCCATGGACTATAGCCTGCTAGGCTCCTCTGTCCATGGAATTCTCCAGCAAGAATACTGGAGTGGGTTTCCATTTCCTACTCCAGGGTATCTTCTCAACCCAGGAATCAAACCCACATCTCCTGCATTATAGGCAGATTCTTTACTGTCTCAGCCACTAGAGAAACCCATTGTTTTAAATGGGTCACAGATAATCAACAAAGGTGGTAAACTGAAATTTCATAACTTGGGCTAAATGGAATGTGCAGTAATCTTAGAGAAAATTTTGTAATTACATCTGATTCTGTTTTACTTTTTTTTAATTTTTCCATTTAGCTGTTAACATAAAGAACCTTAAAATCCTTTGGTTTCTTCAAGTCACAAAACTCTTATTGAAATAATGATTTAAATGCCTAGTTCCTTACATCAATTAAAGTTTTGAACTTTGTTTCAAGTAGATGCTTCTCTTCTGGTCCACTCTGGCCAGCTCCGGCACACACTGTCATTTTGCCTGACAATGTTCTAACCCCAGTGCCCCCAGCTTGATCCTCATTATGTCTGCCTTCACAAGGATTGAGGTAGGAGGAAAGAGGGCAGGTGAAGGGATAAGAAAAGCCCTCTCGCCTGGTGTTAGCGCGAGCTTGTGTGCCTCACACTGTGGTGTGGCAGGGAAGGAAAGAGAGGAGAATGCTCTTCGTGGGGTGCCTTCAAGCATACCCTGAAAGGCCATCCCTCACCTGAGATCTCCTGTTTGCCCAGTGGGCATCCTGTGGATGAGCCTTGCCATGTCCTGCAGAGGCCTTGCCACTCTGGCTACTCACATGACCTAAACGACTTCTATGGGCTTCTCTCCAGGGCTTAATCTGGTCCACAGAAAACACACTTTGCATGCATCTTTAACCCATCAGCAGTAGCTGAAGAGTTATTTGCTAGGAAGCTGTCTGCTCTGTGGTCATAGGCTAACGGCGTCCCTTCAATGACTGGAATAAAAAATAATTTTCCACATGGTCCCGTGAAAGTCTCTATCACTTGATTTTTCATTGGAGGAGACAATTTTCTCATCCCTCATCTATAAGGAATGGAGATTCATCTCTCTCTCTCTCCCTCTATGTCTTTGCCTCTCTCTCTCTCTCTCTCTCTCACACACACACACACACACACACACACATAAACACATACTCGATCTCAAAGTCTCTAACAGCTGGATTCTAGCCTCCCAGCCTCTAGCCCTTTTCCTAGGCTGAGAAAGGAGTTCAGTTAAGGACACTCACTTCCCTCACCTCCTTTGCAAATTCTGCTTCTTTGGTTTAGCTTTTGGCCTTGGAATGTGAGCATAATCACCTTCTATCAGTTTGTAATTAGCCCGTTGCACATTCGAGCCCCCAAAAGACACATTCGGGTTGTTTACAATGGTTAAGACCAACTTCTCCTGTCCTGGTTGTTTCTCAAAGCTGTATCACCAGTATCAGGAGAAAGACAAATAAAACCATTACTCTGGAGAACACAAATTCTTGTAGCCAGAAGTCACAGTTTTCTGCAGAGAAGTGAAAGTGGGACGACTGGGAATATGACTTAGACTCTCCAAAGACTCTCCCTGTGAGAATTCTGTTCTATGCTGTTATGTGTTTACTACTAGAATTCAGAAAAGGAGCGTTAAACTCTGGAGTGTGAAATTAGCCAGCAGAACCTAGCAACCAGATTTGGCCGGTGTTCCCCGAGGAAATAACCCGGCATCCAATTAGAACTGGGAAGGAGAGCAGAAGTGGGGAACTGAGCTCTGCTGCCTGAGCTGACAGTACAGAATAGCAGCCTTGAGGGTCATAGACGCTGGAGCCCACAGCTGCCTGCAGCTCATACAGAGCCAAACAGGAAGTTAGTCAATATCCTACAGCAAAGCCCGAATCACCATGAGACCTGAATGCTACCCAACTGGTTTGTGGTTCCTGTTGCATAATAACAATGAAAATAATAGAAATGACAGTTTCTACCTATACACAGGCCCCAAACAGTGATGCAGCCTTGACAGTTAAAACTCATGCTTTGAAAGGGCTAGAGACAGCAAGGAGAGGGTGAGGTGAATGGAGAGAGTAGCAGGTAAACATAGGCACTACCATATGTAAAACAGATAGCCAATGGGAATCTGCTGTATGACTCAGGGAACTAAACTGGGGCTCTGTGACAAACTAGAGGGGTGGGAAAAGGTGGGAGGTGGGAGAGAAATGTCAGAATATACCTATGGTTAATTCCTGTTGATGCATGACAGAAATCAAACCAATATTGTAAAGCAATCATCAATTAATTAAAATAAATAAATATAATTATGAAAAAATGATGCTTTGAAAAGTGGAATGAGAAGGCAAAAGGTACGTGGGTTTTCACTTTTTTCTGTGACTTCTGGGTTTTTAAGAGGCATACTGCAATCAAATAATAGTAATTAAATATTTCCATTTGATGGAAAACCAGCAAAACTGAAACAGAGCATGGCAGCGACAGTTAGTTCATGATTTCACACTGTACCCAAGCCCAGTGACTTAAAATGACACTCACTGAGTTTTGTTCCTGAGGCTATGGATCGGTTGGGTGGTTTTTCTGGTCTGGGCTGGGCTCACTCATGCATCCCTGGTCAGCTCTGGGTCAGGTAAGTGTTTCTGCTATTTCATGCTGTGCTGTCTCACATGCCTGGGGGCTGGCTGGCGGAAGGCTGAAGACTCGCCTTTCTTCCCTATGTAGCCCATTTCCCAATGGGCTAGTCCAGGCTTGTTTTCATGGTGGAGGTAGGACTGGAAACATTCATGGCCTCCTGAGGCTGAGGCTCATGACTGACACAGTCACCTCCATCTCATTCTATTGGTCAGTATAAGAAACAAGGATAACCCAGATTTATCTGGGTAAGAAATAGACCTGACTACTTGATAAGGAGTTATTGAAGCGCATTGCAAAGAGTGTGCATTCAGGCAGAGGGGAACGATGGGGACCATTATTGCAACTATAAGGCTGAATCAAGCCATAAGAAAATATGGCGAAGAGTATAAAGTTTGGGAATTACACAGACATATTAAACAGTTTACTACTAATCAGCTTCTAACAATAAATCTTTTTCATCCAACTATCAGTAAGTGAGCTGCACAGACCACTGTATCCCCTCTTATGTGTCTAGTTTTTACTCATCATGCCAGGACCAAATTAGTATCACTTTCTCAAGGAAGCCTATCTGGATTACATTTCTTTTTAGCTGAATACACCAAGTGACTGTGCCCAGAAAAGACCCGAGAAAAGACCCTGATGCTGGGAAAGATTGAAAGCAGGAGTAGGGAAAGACAGAGGATGAGATGGTTGGATGACATCACCGACTTTATGGACATGAGTTTGAGCAAGCTCCGGTAGTTGGTGATGGACAGGGAGGCCTGTCATGCTGCAGTCCGTGGGGTCGCAGAGTCAGACACAACTGAGTGCCTGAACTGAATTGAACTGTGCTCAGAATTTTCCCCTCATATCATGTATAAGAATCTGTTAACCTTTACGCTCCATCTTTCCTGTTAGAACATGAGCTCTGGAAGAGGGAGATTAGGTCTACCCCAGTTACCTTGCACCCCCAGCACCTAGTCACTGAATGTCACAGAATAGATGCTGAATAAATGTTTGTAAAATATACACAAAGGGAATGAATGACTGAATTAATAGATGAATGAATGTCAAGTTCAGTGTTTATTTAAAAAATGTGTACCTTTGTGTGTATCAGTGTTTTCTTGTGACTCCTATGTCCTTGCTAATCTGTGTATTTAAATTTCACTCATTGCTGCAAAGCAGAAAAGAAACACTATGAGAGTTTAAGATAACTTTTTGATACAGCAAGTGAATTTTAAAGCCTGTACCTGATACTTTCTCCAAATTTCAGAAATTCAGACTCAAGAGAATCCAAAAATGGCCTTTACATTGACTTACAGTCTTTGTCAGAAATGCACAAATAAATGAAAGACAGGCTGTTGGGGTAATGCTCCTATTGTAGTGGTCTTTTTAGTAGTGGTCCTATAGCCAATTATATTCTGTGTGACTCAAGATAACCTTATATTTGCAATGAGTTGAGCTTTCCAAAGGAAATACTCAGGTTTTGTCCTAGAAAAAAAGAATTGGAGATCTTTCTAATAAAACTGAATGGGAACAGGATAAGCCATGGTCTCCTAGCTATTACAAGTAAGATTTGTACCAGACCTGCTTATACATTTATGGTTTAGTCCTCATAACAACCAACATGGTGAGATTCTTTTTATCTTTTCTATAAAGATAGATTGGGGCATAGCAGTGTTACATGTTATTAGCACCAAAATATTAATTCATTAACATCACTGTAAAGCATGGCTTACATAAAGGAAAAGGGAAGGCCACACTGATTTCTTATGGTTTGCCAGGGATTATTGTCATAAATACTATTCCACTATTCTCAGTCCTGCAGCCCAATGCATGCTTTCCACGTGTTTTTCATTCTCTGAACTTGTGCACATGAGACTTTCTGGATAGAAATATTTTTCAGTTATGGTTGTCTGGAGGTTTATCAGCAAAGTTACCAGTTATCCCAGGTTATCAAGAAAGTATGTTTCGGAACTTCAAGAGGAAAGCATCTTTCTTATAAATCAACTAATTTTCAAAGACTACACTCTTGGGTTCATTTGTATATAGTTCCCTTTCTTGAATCCTAGTTTTCAGTTGCTTATATTAAATGGTTCCCATTCGGCCAAATCTTCTTCCCAGATATTCTATATACTTTTTGGCCTTTGGCTAAAACACCCACATCTTTGTGATCTTTTCAATCTTCAAAGACATGTTTAGAACATGAAGTAGAGTAGAAAGGGACACTGATCCTAGAAAGGAAAGCTATGACAAGTGTCTTAAAAAGGCAGAGATATCACCTTGCCGACAAAGGTCCGTATAATCCAAGCTACAGTTTCTCCATTAGTAACAAATGCATGTGAGAGTTGGACCATAAAGAAGACTGAGCACCAAGTAACTGATGCTTTTGAATTGTGATGTTGGAGAAGACTCTTGAAAGTCCCTTGGACTGTAAGGATATCAAACTATTCAATCCTTAAGGAAATCAACCTTGAATATTCATTGGAAGGGCTGATGCTGAAGCTGAAATTCCAATTCATTGGCCACCTAATGAGACGAGCTGACTCACTGGAAGAGATCCTGACGCTGGGAAAGATTGAAGGCAGGAGGAAAAGGGGACACCAGAGGATGAGATGGTTGGATGGCATCCCACTGACACCATAGATATGAGCTTGAGCCAGCTCTGAGAGATGGTGATGCACAGGGAAGTTTGATGTGCTACTTACCTCCTTCATCCCATGTAGAAAGTCCTCATTCTAGATTTCTACTCAATTAATACTAGTAATAAATGATTTTTTTCAAAAGACCTGATACAATCTTGTTTAAAGACTCAATGTCTCCCATTAACCCCTCCATCCTTTTTCTAGCTTGCCCTCATTTTTTGTTCTCTGAATGATTTGAAAAGTAGAGATAATAAGAAAAATAATATATTCAATTATAATCTTATTAATTTATGTTCAATAGTTTTGTGTCAAAAAGAAGCATAGTAGTGTTTTAGAGTGGTAGAGACCATGTTTATGTTTTATATACCCTATAATATGTTTATGTGTTTGTCCCCCCAAAAACATAACAGAGATGGATACAAGCTTAGAAACTACTTGTTGATTGATTTACTTTTTGAAATCTAAATTGCTATTAATACAATATATACTGGTATGATTTCTACTTTTTCTCATTGTTTTCATGAGCAGTGGGGTCCCAGTTCTCCACTACCTTTAAGACTCTCCCCTCTGTGGAATTTCTGATTTACTGAACAACAGTGACTTGAAAAGAATGCCACAGCAAACAGTGGTACTAATAATTAGAACTGAGATCTCCTGATACACTCATCTCTTTACTTCAGCGTTTCCTTTATTCCTCAGAAGAGCTGTTAAGAGCAACCATTTCAAGCAAACAGTCTGTGACAAGCAGCAGTTTGTGTCTTTGTGCGCATATGTGTGTGTGTGTGTCTGTGTCTGTGTGTATCTATGTGTGTGTGTCAGTGAGAGAGAGAGAGAAAGAACCAGAGGCAGAAAGTCGACTGACACAGAGAAGGGGGATTTAAAGTCGGAACTGGTGGCATTTTCACTCCTTTTGAGGGTCAGGTGCGGAGCTGTGTGAGTCCTTGTTTAGGGAGGAGGGTTCTCCTTGCAGCTCTAGCGTAGTGCAGGAATATTCCTCATCCAGCGGCCCCGTGTCAAGGATATAATAATGAAGAGGAAGTGTGAGAAGAAGGATAAAGCGTAAATACTGAGTCATTCTCTTCTGTTCCAAAACAGCAAGTCCAACATATTCTGTTCACATAGCTATGTACCTAGTCTGGATGAAGGCCATCTCACTGATGGAAGTGATTCTTTAAGGAATGAATGTCCCATTTGTTTAAAACCCCAAAGGTGAGTGAACTTTATAATTCAAATCATAAATCTCTCCTTCTAGTGGAACTATACCCTTTTCTAATATAGAATTGGCACATTTTAGGTCCTACCTTTTTAGAAAAATTAGAACTACCAATATAACAAATATTTTCCTATTCTCCTTAGTATTCTAGCCTGGAGAATTTCATGGACTGTATAGTCTATGGGGTAGCAAAGAGATGGACATGACTGAGCAACTTTCACTTTTCCTCTCAAAACTGGAATATGAGTAGGCTCAACAGATAGGATTTCAACAATCTATGGGGTTGGCCAAAACGTCTGTTCTGTAACAGCTTCAGTTCAGTTCAGTCGCTCAGTCGTGACTGACTCTTTGCGACCCCATGAACTGCAGCACTCCAGGCCTCCCTGTCCACCACCATCTCCCGGAGTTCACTCAAACTCACGTCCATCAAGTCAGTGATGCCATCCAGCTATCTTATCCTCTGTAATTCCCTTCTCCTCCTGCCCCCAATCCCTCCCAGCATCAGAGTCTTTTCCAATGAGTCAACTCTTCGCATCAGGTGGCCAAAGTACTGGAGTTTCAGCTTCAGCATCATTCCTTCCAAGGAACACTCAGGGTTGATCTCCTTTAGAATGGACTGGTTGGATCTCCCAGCTTTTGGAAACTCAGATGAACTTCTGGGCTAACCCACTATTTGGGATGCATGGACTTCTAAAAGTTCAATACTTATAATGTTCTTTCAAGCACTATATCATGCTAATATGTTTCACTATCACTGAAGAAGCTCTAATTGGCACGGACACTGTATATGTAATTCTATATTTGCCCTTGCCCTTCACATTTCTTGTAAAATGGATACAAAAATATCTTTATCAAAATTGTAACAAAAATCTTTTCTCCCACCTTATTTACTTCTTTCATCATCTAAGATGGAGAGTGTGCAAAACGAAAGCTATTTGTGCTATTTCTTCTGGTCAGTAGTCAATTTATCACTCTACAAGCAGAGCTTAAGGACCTAGCAGAGGAGATTTTTAGGTGCCATCAACTGAAAGAGATGCTTCAGGAGTTTTCAGTTGAAGGAGGTGAAAGCACATTATAAATTCAGTTCACACTCTGAATCTTGTAGAAGAATTATGTCAGAGTGTCAAAGACACATTACAGTTTACCCATTTTTATGCAACATGCTGTGTTCAGTAAAACTTCATTTGTGTATTATTTGATGGTTTTGTTTCCGTTTGTTTCACAGGTGCCTCCTTCTCTGCCCACACATAGAAATGTCTGGACTCCCTGGGGTACAGTTTCAGACCTCTTCTCATCTCAGTTTCCTGCCTTCCTAGATTAGAATCATCCAGTTTCACGGTACCAGCCATGTCCAAGAGCCCTAGTCTCATTCTCTAACACCACTAAATCTCTTTAGCTCTAGACGTACTATTCCAGCTGTATGCTAACTTGTCAGTTAGACCACCCGGAGCATTTCCAAATTAACGTCATCAAAATGTAAATACTGGCTTTCCCTCCTCAGCCTTGCTCCACATCTCATGTTGTAGCAGAGAAGAGCAAACCTGACTCCTTATTGGATCTACTCCTTTAGCTCTGTGCTCTGTTCTGTCGTCTGTGCTCAGTCACGCTAACTCTGCGCCTTTTGTAAACTAGTTTTGCCTATGAGGCAAACATATTCAGTGCTAAGTCACTTCAGTCGTGTCCAACTCTTTGTGACTCTATGGACGGTAGCCCCCCAGGTTCCTCTGTCCATGGGATTCTCCAGGCAAGAATACTGGAGTGGGTTGCCATTCCTTTCTCCAGGAGATCTTCCTGACCCAGGGACCCAACCCAGGTCTCTTGTGTCTCTTGCTTTGGCAGGCAGGTTCTTTACCCCTAGCACCACCTAGGAAGCCAAGCTTGCCTATGGCCTGAAATATATGCACAAGATAGAACATTTTCAAGCTTCTGATAATAGCTTCCCATTCATACAAAGGTAAAAAGTTATAGAATAGAAAATAACACTTGTTTTATTGGAGGTTTGCAGGAACACATTACCAGGGCTATCTGGACAGCTGCAAGTACAAAGGATTCTGGCACCAGGAAGCTGGCAGCATCCAGCCCCACTCCCTCTCTTTTCAGAATAAAAAAAGCCAGAATTCTAACTTGGGGAAGACGGTTCTTTGGGACACTAGTCCACCACCTTCTGAGTCTGATGATTTTACACGTAAAGTTACTGTTCCTTGCCCCCAACAACTCATCTCTCAATTTATTGACCTGTCCTTCAGGGAGCAGTACAAGCTTGGACTCAGCAACAGTGCTGACTATGCGTGAAGCCTTGGTGTTATCATTGGGCTTTTCATGATGAAAACTAAATTTATATTTTATCTGTCTTAAAAATAACAAATGGCTACAAAAGTCCACCACATAATGTGCCAAACCTAACCACAATGGGACAGATATTTCTCATGCTACACTCCCTGCAGATAGACTGTTGATTTCATCTTCAGGTATAAAGCAGAGGTCTCTTTATGTAAGGGAAAGAAAGACCCTCTGTAAGCTCGTGGAAGTCCCTTCCTCTTCACTCAGTGATGGATCTAGAGGATGCTTCCCAGATTTGCCCAAGCAGATCAAAAAGAGAGTCTGCTGGAAGATGACACTCAGAACCATCTCCTCAGCTTGTGATCACAAAGGTGTCATCCAGGGTAGCAAAAGAGAAGAGTTATAGGGCAGGAAGTTTCTCAGTCCTCGATGATATCACTAAACAGTTACAAGAATCTTGAAACCACCTACCTCCTGCGCCAGGCTATGGGGTCTTAACGGAAGCCAGGGTTACTTTGGTCACTGTAAATTGCTACTCTGTGACTGAAAGAATTTCTGCTTAACGCACAAGGCCCTTCACGATTCTTGCTATCTGGTCCCAAACTACTTTTGCAGTTTCTTCAGTATACCTTCTGTAAATCATCACAGCAAACGTGATAGAGTCCATCCTACAGTATTTCAGATTTTCATTTAGAAGGCAGACATTTCTTCTGTGTCCTCTTGTGAGCAGGTTTCTGATAGTTCAAGCTCTAGCTCAAAGTGTTACCTTTTTAAGCAATGATGATTTCATCTATACACCAAAAGCTTCTCATTGCTTTCCCTGAAATCATACCCTCCCAAGAAAAAGTAACTTAGTTCTCCCTACTAGATTTGCATATTATTTGTATACAATACATTCTATTGCAATGCTCTACTCATCTGTCCTGCACTTGCCTTTGAGGCCCCAAATATAAAGTTGTCTTACTCATTACGGTACTCACAGATCCTCAAACAGTGGCTGTTACGTAATAAACATTCAGCTAATGCTTCTGGATTTTATAAAATATCTGTGGTCACAATAGGAGCAAATACTTTTTTTTTTTTTGGATAGTGGCACAAGCTTATCATTAAAAATATATTAATAATTAAACACATCACTGATACTAATATATTAATAACCAAATAAGGAAAAAAATAAAACTAATAATATGCTAATAATAAAATAACCAAAAATATACCTTAATAATACACTAGTAAATAAACTAAAATGAATCACAATTCCCAATAGAATAGTGATGTCAGCCTTCTTTGGGAGTGGCTTTTATCCTACAAAATTCCATTTGTGTCCTATGTTTTTCTTCTTCATGACAAAATGAATAGATACTTTCTCACATACCTATAGATATTTATATCTTATGATCAAAAATCTATTTTTAAAATTTCTACTAAATTCACATGCTCTTTCTCTGAAATTTGAACTCACGCTATTAAGTTGATGACCCATATGATATGTGATATGGCAATATCACCAAAGCTTTTAGTTACATTTAAGTCTGAGGAAGCTATTGTTCTGCCTCCCTGGTTAATGTTCTGGAAGCATCCTTTTCCCAATACATATATCATTCATCCTGTTCCAATTTTAACTTGTGCATGACAGTCGGAGACCCCAGGCTAAATTCACCCTAATTGCTTTCCAAGATGACTATCAGAGTTGAAAAGAACACTAAAGGATTGGTCTTTTCTTTCAGAGTCCTAACACTCTTAAAGAATAGAAAGCTGAAAACTACAGGCATCTGCCTGATTGTTGTTTATTTCAGTTGACGGTTCTCTGTGAATCCACCATGTTAATCAATCAATTCAAAACACATATATTCTGTATTTTTTAAAATGTTGTTTAATAATATTTATCTATTAATGTTGCTGCAATCTACAAGGTTGCAGAGAGTCAGATAGGACTTAGCAACTGAACAACAACAATTCACACTGTAAAACTGCATTTCAGATTTTAATTTCAACTTGTGAATTTAAGATATATTAGATTATAATTTCATAACTCTTTCAATTTATATGGAAACATAGTACCTTGCCCAATGACCAGTTACTGTCTTCATCTTATGACATCAGATGCCTTATAATATGTACTCTATTGCCTTCCAGTCATCTTTGGTACATTTTTATTCTCCATGATACTTCCTATTTATTTTCCCCAGTAGTCTAAAATCTTTTTTAAAGCAAAGGAGGCATAAACTCTAACTTACTTCAACTTTATAAAATGAAAACTGCTTTAGATGAGTCCTTAGGGTTTTTTTGTTTTGTTAAGAAATTTAGTACAGATGGTTGGAATTGTCAGGGTTGCTGCACTGTACAGCTCTGAAAAGCACCATTCACTTCTCCATCATCCATGTGAAGAATGTTCCCTGGAGTGTACCACATACTGTTCCCTCCTTTTGTGCAAAGGGCTACTTACACTGTCTCTAAGAGTAGAGACAGAGATACCTGCGGTTATGATTTTCTAAGGGATAACTGCATAAAAACAGTTTCTAGAGCCATGTGGACTTACCATTTGGGGGATTACTCTCTTCCTTACCTGAGCTGTGGTTTCCTGCTAGTAATGTGGGGCTCACGGAGCATCTTCCCAGTCTGCTGGTGACCACAGGTGGTCCAGGGGTCCCATCCCATTCCTGAGCTTTGATAGGCTCTCTGGAGGACGATGCCCCATGATGGCCTCTCTCTTTGCTGTCCAACTTTGGTATTGGCTCCGTGCTGTGGCTCCGAACCTTCAGCTCCTCTGTGGATTCTGTGTATTAACCAGAATTGTATTCTCTTAAACAAAAGTCACATCCTTCCCAGATTCCTTTAAAAATTAAAAAATATTTAATGTTTTTCTAATTTCTAGAAAATATTTAATATTTTATAAAATATTTTAATGTATTTTTGGAAACTTAGGTGTGTTGGAGATGGTAACATTTAAATAAATCAGGGCCACATCACACGGGACTGTTTTTCCGAGCTTTGCAGGTTATCATCAGTGAGAAACAGTTATAGCTTTGGAATGGAGAATCTCAGTGAACCTTGAGTATTCTTCAGTAACTCCTCCCTGGTGCAAATCTTCAAGGAAACTTTATAAAAAGCACTTTTACAGTCTTTCTCTTTACATTCTCATCTTCACTCATTCTGCTACCCACCTGTGACATAAATTTAGCCCAGCCATTCTACTACAAAGTGCTTTTGCTAAAATCACCTAGTGCCCTTTAGAAGACACTTTTAAGCCACACTCTCTACATCATTACAATAAGAGAGTAATCAGATTAATCTGTGTATTACCCTCTTATTGATATTTTCAGTTCTCTTGGCATCACTGATGGCCATTTTTCTGCGGTGCGTTGTGTAACAGCTTTTCTGTGTCATTCATACGTTTCTTCCAACAACTGTCCCTTCCATTTGGGTTGTGTTGACTACAAAATACAGTCAGAACTTGACATAACATATTCTTTCTATGATTTCATCCTCCAGGATTCTACTAACAATTGTTTGAGGCTGGTGGTTTCTAAATAGTTTATGGGAAGGCTGGACCATTCTCCTGAGCTGTAGACTTATTCATCCAACAGCCTACTGGATGACTCCATCTGGATGTCCCTTAGATAAAACAAATTTAACATTTCACATACTGTGCTGACACCATTTCTAACTAAACGAATGATTCCTTCTGTTCTGCCAGCTATCCAAGTTAGAAACTTATCTATCTCTTTTTAAACTGCTACTCTCCAATCTATCGGTCTGCAAATTCTACAGATTTTATTTGTGAATGTCTTGTTTTACCTTATGTTGCTCTATCATGTCTATCTCAGCTGTCTGGTTCAAGCTCTAATCATCACCAAACTTACCTCCTTGACTCTGTCTTTGACTTCCCCCAAAATAAGCTCCATATACTGCCAAAGTGATCTGTATAAAATGCAAATTTGATCAAGTGTTTTTTCAGGGACTGGATGTGATAGCCATTCTGTAAGTCATATACATTAGTATTTAAAAGCACATATAGTTTGGAATTAACAGATACACATTATATAAGTACTATAATATTATACATATTATATACATTATATAGATACCAACAAGGATGTACCAGATAGCACAAGGGATTATATAAATATTTTGTAATAATCTATAAAGGAAGATAATCTGAAAAGATATGTGTGTGTGTTAGTTGCTTAGTCGTGTCCGACTCTTTGAAACCCCATAGACTATAGCCCACCAGGCCCCTCTGTCCATGAGATTCTCCAGGCCAAAGTGGTGGAGTAGGTTGCCATTTCCTTCTCCAAAATGAACAAAAGAAAGAAAGAAAGTGAATTTGCTCAGTTGTGTCCAACTCTTTGCGACCCTATGGACTGTAGCCTACCTACCAGGCTCCTCCATCCATGGAATTTTCCAGGCAAAAGTACTGGAGTGGGTTGCAAAGAATATACATAAGAATATATAGATAGATATTACATATGTATGGCTTCCCTGATGGTCTACTGGTAAAAAACCTGCCAATACAAGAGACGTGGGTTTGATCCATACAGAAGACGTGGGTTTGATCCCTGGGCTGGGAAGATTCCCATGGAGAAGGACATAGAAACCCACTCCAGTATTCTTGCCTGGGAAACCCCATAGGCAGAGGAGCTTGGTGAGCTACAGTCCACCATGGGGTCGCAAAAGAGTCAGACATGACTTAACAAATACAGAAATACATTTATATATAATATATATACATTTCTATACATAGAAAGGTATATAAACATTTCTATACATATATATTTCTATGTGTATATATACATATTTCTATACATATGTACTTCTATATATAGAAATGTATATATGTATATAAATGTATATATGTATAGAAATTATATATACATATATAAATTTCCATGTATAGAATGTATATACATATATAAAACTGAATGACTTTGCTGTGCATCTAAAACTAACACAGCATTGTAAATAAACTACTCTTCAATTTTTATAAAAATAGCCTATGGGAAAATTTTTTAAAAAATATTATCACTTTCTAATTTTTAAAAGAGCATATGTAGTAAATAAATATGGTTTAGGAGTGATACCAGCTTGCTACATTCAGAATAATGTTATTTCAAAGAACTGATATGATAGTCATTCTGTAGTGCATATAGATAATTATTTAAAGACAACAACAAAAAAAGCAAATCTATTCATAATGTATCCCTGGCTAAAATCCTTTCAGCAGCTTCCTGTTACAGAAGTATGTCTAAGCTCCCTATGACCCACATGATTCTCCATCTCACTCTTTGCCTGTTTAACTTTTTCACTTCCTACTTGAACACTGTATTCAGAAACATCAATAAATTAGCTGTAGCTTCTTCCTCTCTACTCCTTCTCCAACAAAAACAATGCTGGTTTCTATAGCTACGATCTCCTACCTCACCTGCATTGAAAACCACTTATATCCTTTCCTTTTATCGGAGAACTCTCTCCTCAGTCATCTTTATTCAGTTTAAGCATCCTTTGAAGCCGCCCTACCCCATATATAGCCCATGGTGGGATAACATCTCTGTACTGACATTGTCTTGTATCTTTTTTTCTGTGTAGTTGTTCTTCTTAAAAGGCCCCGAGTTCTATAAAGGCAGGATCTGAGTGTTGATTTTTGCTTTTTTTTCCATTGGTGCCTCTAGCTCTTAGCATATTGCTCAGTGGGTATGTAACTAACTCATTTATGGAGTAGTTTTCCTAAATCCTCTGGCATCTTTCCAATGTATGTAGGAAATGCAGCATTTCTAATGGAACAAGGGGATCTGGTGAGCGATACAAATGTATTCAAGTGGCGCAGAGCTAACGGTATTTTCAAAAATCTAATTACCTGACAATCACAAGCTGTAAAATTTGCCAGGTTGAAAGTTTAATTCAAATAAAGAATCTTTGTGAAAGAGTATAACGAACAGTGACAGAATAGGTTCACAGAATCTGTATTTTGTTTTCTTTGCATGTAAGTTCAAACATTCATCATCTTCTAGCAGTGTGATAAGACTAACGTCATTCTTTGGTTCCCTGTTATTTGAATCTGTGGGGGCAGAGATAGAATAGTTTGTAATACAGTAAGCAGCTGGGAGAGGGATCTGAGAGGTCTAGCTGGAATCCTTAGCCACTGTGGCCACATGGCTGGTGACCTATGACATTGAGCCCTTGGTTTTTTCTCTTGGAGCTCTGCTTTGCTTAACTACAAAACAGACATAAGACCAGCCCTGCCTAACTTTCCCAATTTAATTTGAAGGATCTAATCATATCCTATATTTTTAATATTTTAAAAATGAAACAGGGCCACACATATAAAAAATAGTATTCATTAAAAAAAAAAACTGTGGCAATTTGTCCTTCATGAATTTAATTATTCTTTCTACGTTTGTTTTGGATAATCACTGAAAGACTGAAGATACAGATGTAAACTTGCCAGACCACATGTAAAAATAGAATTCTAGCTGATCATCTACAGCAATCAGTCTAGAAAGCTAACCTGCAATGCATAAGTCAGACTTGCAGAGACTTTGGACTGCTATCTCTAGCAAACTGCAACCTCTGTAAGAATTGGCCCCAAACAGACACGATTTGATTACAAACTGTCAGCTTCCTCAGTTTTTATCCCTGCTTTTAACATAGGACCAAACAGAGAAAGTCAAATATGTTCCCCTAACAATAACATAAGATACCCTGCTTCTGGGCTTCCCAGATGGCTCAGTGGTAAATATCCACCTGCTAATGCAGAAGACATGGGTTCGATCCCTGGGTCAGGAAGATCCCCTGCAGAAGGAAATGGCAACCCATTCCAGTATTCTTGCCTGGGAAATCCCATGGAGAGAGGAGCCTGGTGGGCTACAGTCCATGTGCTCACAAAAAGTAGGACAGAGCTTAGCACGAAACAACAACCCTGTTTCTAGGTTAGGCAGCCTGCAACTCGCCGATGCCAACTGCCTCCACTGGGGGCATACCTGAAGCGGTCCGGTTTTCCCAATATAAAGCTTTGCACTTTCTCCTTGCCTTGAGTTTCTGCCAGTCCTCGTGGCTGACTGCCTCGCTACAGCAAAGTCTGAATAAATAGCCCTGTATGTTCTCATTTGTTTGGTCTTCACTGATTTCCACATTACTGAGGTCCCTTCCGGCATCAAGATGCTATGAGGTTGTATATACATTTGTCAAAAATATAATTCTATGAGACAGAACGTAAACCAGGAGGGCAGTTCCATAAAGATCCCTGGACCCATATATAAGCTTAAGTCCCAGTTATACTGAAATCAAATATAAGAAAAAATATTTTCAAACTAATACATCCCAGCACTTAATTACAGCAAGACAATTTAACCAACAATTGCTTTTCTGTGCCCTGAGTCAAATGGAATAAAACGAGAATCAGAAAAGAACATCCTAGACTATTTCCAAGCTGTTTATTCACAGTTTCAAAGAAAATGTGACTGGCTTCCAAATGTCACAGCCTCAGAACCTAATGACCCATCTGTTTCACCTCACTTTCTCTTCCAGATTTCAAACTTAACGTAGGGATGTTTGCCTTATTATCACTTTCTAGGTTTTATTCCCCTGCCATGATTAAGCAGTTAATTTTTTTTTTGTTCTCTCTCTCTCTCTCATGCACACACACACACACACACACACACACCGTCTTCTACCCCTGGAATTGAAACTGACCAACTTAAAAAAAAATGTTCTAATTTATCTCTGGGTTCAATACTGTTCCTACAGGTTCAGACACTATTTTAAATATGAAAGGCTGAGGATGTGTGTCGAGCTTCTCCCCCTATACCAGTCTCAGTTTCTTTGTTCTCATTCAAATTACTTGCTTACAGGCACCAGGGAAGCATCACTTTGGTCTCAAGCCTCAACTAAATAACAGCCCAATACAGCTTTGGGAACAAAAAGGGTTCTTTTTTTTCCTTTTCTCCTTTCTTTGTTTTCAGGTCCCAGAGGTTAGACTTTAGTGAACTTTGGCAGGTATATTTAGGGAAACGCGAACAAAACCTTGCAGAAATCATACTACTGAGCCTAGTGCCCCTGTACCTTCACATCTAAGTAGAAGGCAAATCTGAAAACTCTGTAGGAAAATCACAAATGTATTATTGAGCATTTTATTGGGGAGTAAACCAGGTGGTGACTGCAGCCATGAAATTAAAAGACGCTTACTCCTTGGAAAGAAAGTTATGACCAATCGAGACATCACTTTGCCAACAAAAGTCCGTGTAGTCAAGGCAATGGTTTTTCCAGTAGTCGTGTATAGATGTGAGAGTTGGACTGTGAAGAAGGCTGAGCGCCGAAGAACTGATGCTTTTGAACTGTGGTGTTGGAGAAGACTCTTGAGAGTCCCGTGGACTGCAGGGAGATCCAGCCAGTCCATTCTGAAGGAGATCAGCCCTGGGATTTCTTTGGAAGGAATGAAGCTGAAACTCTAATACTTTGGCCACCTCATGCAAAGAGCTGACTCATCGGAAAAGACTGATGCTGGGAGGGATTGGGGGCAGGAGGAGAAGGGGATGACAGAGGATGAGATGGCTGGATGGCATCACCAACTCAATGGACCTGAGTCTGAGTGAACTCTGGGAGTTGGTGATGGACAGGGAGGCCTGGCGAGCTGCAATTCCTGGGGTCGCAAAGAGTCAGACACAACTGAGTGACTGAACTGAACTGAAACCAGGTTTGCCATAGATGTTCAAGAGCAGCTTCCTACAAAATGTATTTCCTACATAAAATAAAAACAAATCTTTAAAATAGCTGTTGAGCAGAGACAAATGGAAAGTAGACAATTAGACTAAGAAATACTGAAACCCGCAGAAATCTATTCAGAGGAATGAGGATGTGTTTATCCATATCCATATTTCTCAGTGTTTTCTTAACACCTATTGAAAACAAAATTGATTTTAGTAACAAACTTGCCTAAACAAAATGAATCTTAGGTACCGAGGTACATTTTTATGTGGAAACTGAGTTCTTTCAGTGATCACAGTTAAGCTCCAGCATGTAGCAAGAAGTCAACAGAGAAATTGCTCATCCTCTATCATGGGGTGTTGACTATTGATCTAAACATCTGATTCTCACACTGAAATCTCATCTTGCAGTATAAAAGCACATATTAATGCACTGCATTGATCTTTCAGACTGCGTGTTTTACATATTATTGTCTTAAACATTTTACAGTGTTTTGGTTGAAGACTGATAAATAAGGTTAAAAGATCAGGAATCCATTTCATGACCAACATATTCTCTATAGGATGTCAGTCCATCACTCTTCATGCTGCTAACTCTGAAGTCCTTTCTCAAAGTTTTCCCATTTCTCTGCTGCTTATGTTGTCTAATGGCAACCCACTCTAGTACTTTTGTCTGGAAAATTCCATGGATGGAGGAGCCTGGTAGGCTACAGTCCATGGGGTCGCAAAAAGTCAGACAGGACTGAGTGACTTCACTTTCACTTCTTATGTTGCCTCTGAGCCTATCTTTGTCTCTCCAGCTTCTAATTCATTCTTCTCTTTTCTGCCCTGCAGCCACATGGCTCGCTGGATAGGTGTCAAGGCTTTCCCCTAGATCTGCTGTCCACCAGACACTGAGTTTTCTCTGAATCTTTGTTCAGTCTCTCTCATCAACATTCAAACTCTCTACAGTGACAGCACTAAAGATTCTTACAGATTTCCCCCACCTAAAGACCCCTTTCAAGCTCTAGAGACAAAGAAAACAATTTGTTCTGATGGACCGTTACCTCTGGCTGTCTGGGGAACCACAATGGATTAAAATGGACAGTTTTGTCATCTCTCCAAAGTTGTTTTTTTAGGTTGGAGAGGTCATGTAATTACTAATTTACACATATGATTTTCCCAGCAGACCATAAACTTCTTAAGACTAAAGACTACATTTTTCATGTTGGTACCCAATATCAAATAGACATCAGTGAAAATCAAGGGGGATGAATGAACGCATCCCTGTTTCTTCACTCAGGACAGTGAGCTTTTTAGCATTTAAGTCCCAGATGTAACCCTATCTTAGACCATGACTCAGCCTCCCCACCAACCTTTCCAAACTCAGACAGCACATGGACCATGGCAGGAACCAATAACCCTCATTGACACAACAAAAGTTAATTCCTGTAGCCAAAATTATTTTTTTGTTAGCCCATACATATTTTTTATTGACTTGCTAATGGTAGACCAGAAAATAAGTAATTTATCTGAGTAAATGAATATTTATTTGTAAATATGACCAGTAAGCACTGTTTTCTTGGGGAAACATAAGATTATTTTGATTTTTTTTGCAATATTTAAAAAGATTAATTTACCTTTTCAATTAACTGCTTCCATGAACATCTACATGATTCAGATGACTTAGACAAGACACTTAAATTTGTGGTGTGTGATGCTATTGTACTCAAAATTTCACACTTTCACACAGGGATCCCTCAGATACAAAATACCTACTTAATAGTGCTTGGAAATATAGGGACCAAAGCTCATGTTGCTGATGAGAATTCAGGTTTGCTATGGGCATAAAGAATGCCTTAGAATTATCCCCTATATTAGTATAATCCTCAAGATTGAAGTCTCTCCATTCTATTCCCACTACTGAACCATGGAAATAATGAAAGGTGATAAAGCCAATTTAATTAGGCAGAAAAGACAACACATTTGGACTCTAAAAGAAGCTCTACACTAAATTGCATTATCAAATGTGTATTAGATTCAGGCATCAGATTCGAGAGCTGAAAAGATCTCAGAAACCCTACACACAACAACTCATCAAAAGGAGGGTGTAAGTGTATGGAACTGCTGATGGCCATCTTAGCTAGTGGAGAGGTATCCCAAGATGGTAGTGTTCCCATCTCATGGGAAAGCTTGACTCAACAGAAATCATATTTAAGTACTAGAAAGCTCCTATACGGAACTCAAGTTGGCCTCTCTCCAAGCACCATCATGAGTTGGTTGTTGGTCACCCTCTTTCTGCAACAACTCAGAGAGCTAGTCTAGTTCTTTCTTAAGTCAACATCCTTTAGAACTAGAGCAGGGAGTCTGTCTCCCCTTAGTCACATCATATTCAGAATACAAATCCAGAACTCTTGCTCTCCCATTCTCTCTGTCCTGGACAGTAATTGAATGTCATTGTGTCTTTTAAAACTGTGGCATCTGGAACTGATCAGAGCCAGACAGCCTCACACAGTTTACCTAAGAGTCCAGGTGGTTTCTGGGATCCTCCCCTTGCCCTTCAATGATTCCACCTCCCAAGTCTCCAAGGAAACAAAGGAAAGGCTCCTCTGTCTGCACAATGGAAGGGCACCAAGGAGCAGAGGTGAGTTTTTAAATTTTTTATGATTGCCTCTCTCTTGTGTGAACTCTGTCATTTGGGGGTCATTTATGTCAATTCTAACATTTAAGGGCTGCCTTCTCTTCGAATGTATATATAGAGAAAGAATGATAATAGCTCAAGCAGCTAGAGATCCCATGGTTTTAAATAAAATCAGAAACAAAACCTAGATTTGTGTTAAGAAGAGTGGTAAAGTAAAAGCTTAGTTTTAATAAAATAGATGAGGCAGGTCATTTAATAAGTAGGCTTCCCAGGTGGCACTAGTAGGGAACAATCTGCCTGCCAGCACAGAAGCACAAGAGACAAGGGTTTAATTCAAGGCAGAAAAGACAACACATTTGGACTCTAAAGGAAGCTCTACACGAAATTGCATTATCAAATGTGTATTAGATTCAGGCATCAGATTCGAGAGCTGAAAAGATCTCAGAAACCCTACACACAACAACTCATCAAAAGGAGGGTGTAAGTGTATGGAACTGCTGATGGCCATCTTAGCTAGTGGAGAGGTATCCCAAGATGGTAGTGTTCCCATCTCATGGGAAAGCTTGACTCAACAGAAATCATATTTAAGTACTGGAAAGCTCCTATACGGAACTCAAGTTGGCCTCTCTCCAAGCACCATCATGAGTTGGTTGTTGGTCACCCTCTTTCTGCAACAACTCAGAGAGCTAGTCTAGTTCTTTCTTAAGTCAACATCCTTTAGAACTAGAGCAGGGAGTCTGTCTCCCCTTAGTCACATCATATTCAGAATACAAATCCAGAACTCTTGCTCTCCCATTCTCTCTGTCCTGGACAGTAATTGAATGTCATTGTGTCTTTTAAAACTGTGGCATCTGGAACTGATCAGAGCCAGACAGCCTCACACAGTTTACCTAAGAGTCCAGGTGGTTTCTGGGATCCTCCCCTTGCCCTTCAATGATTCCACCTCCCAAGTCTCCAAGGAAACAAAGGAAAGGCTCCTCTGTCTGCACAATGGAAGGGCACCAAGGAGCAGAGGTGAGTTTTTAAATTTTTTATGATTGCCTCTCTCTTGTGTGAACTCTGTCATTTGGGGGTCATTTATGTCAATTCTAACATTTAAGGGCTGCCTTCTCTTCGAATGTATATATAGAGAAAGAATGATAATAGCTCAAGCAGCTAGAGATCCCATGGTTTTAAATAAAATCAGAAACAAAACCTAGATTTGTGTTAAGAAGAGTGGTAAAGTAAAAGCTTAGTTTTAATAAAATAGATGAGGCAGGTCATTTAATAAGTAGGCTTCCCAGGTGGCACTAGTAGGGACAATCTGCCTGCCAGCACAGAAGCACAAGAGACAAGGGTTTAATTCTTTCTTGCGAAGATCCCCTGGAGGAGGAAATGGCAACCCACTCTAGTGTTCTTGCCTAGGAGATTCCATGGACAGAGGAGCCTGGCAGGCTACAGTCTCTGGGGTCACAGAGTCAGGCTGGACTGAGTACGATCGTGCACTCACACACACACACACACACACACACACACACGCACACACACACACACCATTTAATAAAGTAATAAAACAGATGAGACTATGCAAAGGATCCTAATTATTTTACACATTTAAAGACAGCTCAGAGCTTTTACATAGCTTGCTCAAGGTCACACAAATGGCAATTAGTAAAGACCTGATAAAGCAACAGGTTTCCTGACCACTGCCCAGCAGGTAACTCTCACTCTAAGACACAGAAACTCACATACTGACTTATATTCAAAAGTTATTATTTTATGGTTGCAAAGAATGATACTTCTTCATAATAAATAGAATTTTAAAGGCTGTGTTTGGTCTTTAAAATCTTTCAAACAAATGTCCACATGATTTAATTACTCTCTTTTCATCAAGAGATTTTCTCTACCTAAAAAATCCTTCACTGGAGTAATCAGTCATAATGCAAGTGTTGACAGATTTTAGTAACATTTTCTTTAAAAACTTCTAGCATTGCAGGCCGAGAGACAGTTTCCTCAATGTAGGTAACCAGAGAGTTACTTGTTTATCTATGGCTCTGCTGGGTCTTCAAGGCTGCTCGGGCTTTTCTCTAGTTGTGATAAGTGGGGAGCACTCTCTAGTAGTGGTGCATAAGCAGTGCTCCTCATTGGGGTGGCTTCTCTCGTTGCAGCTCCTGGGCTCCAGAATACAGACTCAGTAGTTGCGGAACAGGGTTTGTTTGCTCCCTGGCATGTGGGATCTTCTCAGACCAGGGACTGAACCCGTGACTCCTGCATCGGCAGGCAGATCCTTTACTACGGAACCACCAGAGAAGCCCCTCAAATAATGTAATCTATGCTTTTATTTTATAGTGCAGATGCCAAATGGACCTGTGGGCACAGACTAGCCAGATGCTGACCAAACTGTTCTTTCTGAGCACCTAGAAAAATCACACTTCCCAGAATTCCTTGCAGTCAAGGAGAGCCATACAGCTGAGATTTGGTCACTAGAATGTGGGTGGAAGTGACGTATGCCAGCTCCAGGGCTAGTCCCAAAACTCCCCACAGACTCCGCATTCTCTTATATCCCTCTCCTGCAGATTAGGATTTTTTTCTTTTTTTGAGGTCCTGAGTGCTGGAATAGCCACCAGAAGGAAAATTCCCAATAACTAGGGGGAAAATAGCCCATTTCCCACTGAACCCATTAATTCATTATCACGTGTCTGTGACATATGTTGTGGTCCGTGCCCTGAACAAGATATAAGTCCTTCTCTACTAAGCCACTGAGGTTGTGGAGCTGCTTGCTGTAGCAGGTAGACTACTCTAATACAGATTTCAATAGACTATTTCTCATTTTGTCTCCTGTAAACTATATTCTAAGTATAAAGTTCTTGGGGATTTCTGCAGGGCACAGTAGTTAGGACTCAGTGCTTTCAATGCTGGGGCCCCAGCTCAGTTTCTGGTTGTGGAACTAAGATCACCCCACAAGCCACATGACGTGGCCAAAAGTAAGTAAACAAAAGGTCGTTGAGTTTCTAATGAGGGAAATATTTTTATTGGCATACTGATAGAAAAAAGAAGGACAAAAAGGTGAGTTAAATTGCCAAATGTGGTGTAGGAATTCAGCAAGCTCTCTCTGAGCTCTAGTCATAACAAAACCACTTTACAAAACTGATAATTACATCTTTATTGAGGGCACAGTAAATGTTTTAAATGCTATGTATTTGAACTACCCACTCCAGTATTCTTGTCTGGAGAATCCCATGGATGGAGGAGCTTGGTGGGCTACAGTCCACGGGCCGCAAAGTCAGACATGGCTGAGCGACTTCACTTTCACTTTCCTATGAACAAACAGCCCACCAGTGTGGCTTTGTTTAGTTTTCTTTTGCTTGGATTTCTATAAGGAGTGTTATTTACCTTATTTAAAAAGAATCAATAATTTCCTTTTCAGAAATTTGGAGATTGTATAAATAGAAAATCCACTGATGATATTTGGGAGAAATCAGTTGTCAGTTTAAATAGTATAGATTACAAATAACTCAGGGCTTTCCAGGTGGTGCTAGTAGTAAAGAATCCACCTGCGCAGGAGACACAAGAGATGCAGGTTCGATCCCTGGGTTGGAAAGATCCCCTGGAGGAGGGCATGGCAACCCATCCCAGTATTCTTGCCTGGAAAATTCCATGGACAGAGGAGTCTGGCAGGCTACAGTCCATATAGGGTGGCAAGGAGTTAGACAGGAAGCATGCACAAAAACAACTCAGCTTCTGATATCAACATTCAAGTAATAAAGAAGTTAACAGTAGTTTTCAGATGGAATGTAGATTGTATTAGTAAACCATAGCTATAAAGCTGTATTTATCAGTTATAGTGAAACAAGTAAGAAAGTCAAAGCAAGTGCGATTTTCTAAGACTGGTTTGACCATTTCACTCTGAAATATTTTTTGGATTGCTTTGAAAAAAGTGGCAAGTAAAGTACATATTTTTCCTTATTTTGTTCAATCAATGATGAAATGTACATGTCTTGTTCTGTCTGTATAGACATTTTCATGCCAGGCACTGTGACAGTGAGGGAAAGAACAGAGAACTAAAACACCATGACCTCTACCCATATGGGGCTCCAACTCTAAGAGAGAGGGAGAGAAATCACATGAACTAATACAGGTGGTATTTGAGCTCGGGTATGAACAAGTAAAGATGGTGGGGTCTAATGAAAGGGCCTGACACCACGTTTTCTTAGTAGAGTGATCAAGAAATATTGATTAAATTGTGATTTAACAAGTGGTAAAGGACGGATGAGGATGGGCTAGATGAGTTTTGTAGTCCAGGGTAAACTAACTGTCCAGTATCCATGCAAGTTGAAAGAGGGAAGGAAGGTCTGCATAGCTAGAACAGAGAGGAGACGATGTGAGAGCTATTGGGTTGGCCAAAAGTTTGCTTAGGTTTTTCCATAGATAGTATGGGAAACTTGAACAAAGTCTTTGACCAACCC
The DNA here is from genome assembly GCA_006408675.1 of Madoqua kirkii. Taxonomy (NCBI): domain Eukaryota; kingdom Metazoa; phylum Chordata; class Mammalia; order Artiodactyla; family Bovidae; genus Madoqua; species Madoqua kirkii. The sequence continues at coordinate 27,274 of SJYC01059830.1, forward strand.
AATACTAATGAGGTGGAGAAAGAAATTTGGATCAGATATGCAAGATCTCCTGGGGGAAAGAGCTTCACTGCAAATTGTGAGAGCAAAGGAAAACAATTGAACATTTTTTTATAAGGACAGAATCTCTCTCTCCCTCTCTCTCTCTCTATTATATATTATATATATATACATAAACTATTATGCTAGTTGCAGCTTAGAGGAGGAACTGATGCCTAGTCTTCTAGTTAATTCTTTGTCCTTGATTGAAAAAAAAAATCTGAAGAGGGAGATTTCATGGAAATTAGGGTTTTGAGTGGTTCTTGCCAGATTTTTCCTACTGGAGTGATATAATGTTACCCCAGCCTAGATTTCATTTCCATCTACAACATATTCTAAAAATTTGCTTCTAGCTCAGCTCCTCCTCTCTCTGCATCCCAACACCAACCAGCTTGCTGAAACCTCAGGTTCTGTTAACAAATGTGTTCACACAGGTGAAACACAAATTCTGCATGCCATAAACACCTACAACTCTTAATATACTCTAGGTATTATTAATAAAATGTTTCAACAGTTAAGTAAGTTGGGAAACTGTTGGGCTAAGCAGTGTTAAATAGCTTTGCTCTCTTAAGATTTCTTCAAGTCTTTTAACAAAACTTTGTACACTGTCCCTGTCTAGGAGGCTGGTATAATCTGCAAAGTTTCTTGAACTTATTTTTTAGAGCATCTGTTTGCTTGCTTGCTTGTTTTCCTCTATTCCAGAAAAAAATTTCACAGCTTCTTCAGCCTCACAGAAGGCACTCTGGAAAATTCATGGGTGGTCCCCAGACAGTCTGTTGTTGGTAAAGATGAAGTAGAAATTCAGATTCAATCTCATCCTATAACACATTTTTAAAGAAAAACTTAAACTCTGGTATGTAATTTAAATTTCCAGTTATTTACTTTTTTCCATCTCTTTTCTACTCCCACAGCTATGAACCCGGACTGTGGCCTCCCCTGTTGTTGTTGTTCAGTTGCTAAATCTTGACTGACTCTTTGCAACCCCACGGACTGTGCATGCCAGCCCTCCCTGTACTTCACCAACTAATGGAGTTTGTTTAGACCATGTCCATTGAGTTGGTGATGCCATCCAACCATGTCATCCTCTGTCATCCCCTTTTCCTCCTACCTTCAATCTTTCCCAGCATCAGGGTCTTCTCTAATGCCCTCTCCTGACTTCAGTTCATTTGTTGAAGCTTAACACTGAATGTGACTATCTTTGGAGATTCAGTCTTTAAATAGATAATAAAGGTAATGAGGTCATAAGGGTGGGATCCCAATCCAATATGACTGGGATTTTCTTCCTAAGAAGAGGAAGAGACACCAGGGATGCATGCTGCTGCTGCTAAGTCGCTTCAGTCTTGTCCGACTCTGTGCGACCCCATAGATGGCAGCCCACCAGGCTCCCCCGTCCCTGGGATTCTCCAGGCAAGAACACTGGAGTGGGTTGCCATTTCCTTCTCCAAGGCGTGAAAGTGAAGTCGCTCAGTTGTGTCCGACTCTTAGCATACCTACAGGGAAAAAGCCACGAGAGGGCACAGTCAGAAGGCGGCTGTCTGCAAGCCTAGGAGAGAGGCCTCAGGAGAAACCAAACCTCTTGATATTTTGAGCTTGGACTCCTAGCCTCTAGAACTCTGAGAAAAAAGCTCCTGTTGTTTGCAAGTCGCCCTACCTTTAATATTTTGTTATGGTCACCCCAGAAGACTAACATACAGACTGTACATAAAATCTTGATCTAGTTCCATCACTCTCTGGATTTTTCTTAGGGTAGGGAGAGATTTGAAGAAATGAGTGGAAGAAAACAGATGTTTGCTGAGTAACTGCTCTGTGATTACACAATTCTTATTTTACTGATGAAGAAACCAGTACACACTGGTAAATAATAAAGCTGAGATGTGATTCCCAATCTGTCTGACTCTCAGTAGTGTCTTGACTCCCAGTGTGGCACATTCTCTTTCTGAAATCTTTATCTTTAAAATGTGAGTATCGTGCTGTTCACTTACTCTGGGCCAGAGAAGAGAAATGATGTGCATAGACCTGCCCTCCGAAATGACTGGTTTAGGCATTTCTCTTCAGCCAGTGCTGTGGCCTGCATTGTTCAATGAGAATTATTCATGAAGGCAATTATTTTCTTTTTTATCTGCCACAGAGGAAGTGTAGGCTGTGAATGTGATCAGTAGAAGCCCATGTTTATCACTCAACCATAAAGCCTGGTCAGTATAATAATAGGCTTCCCAGGGAGCTCAGTGGTTTAAAAAAAAAAAAAAATCTGCCTGTCAATGCAGAAGACGTGAGTTTGATCCCAAGGTTGGAAAGATCTCTTGGAGGAGGAAATGGCAACCCACTCCAGTATTCTTGCTTGGGATATCCCATGGACAGAAGAGCCTGGTGGACGATAGTACATAGGGTTGCAAAGAGTTGCATATGACTGAGCAACTGAGCATGCACGCATTATGCAATATAAGTTCACTTTTAAGGACATTTCCAAATCTGAAGTACCATCTTGTTATTAACATTTTAATATCATTGCATCCTATATCTTTTACTTGGAGCAGATTTAAATAAAGACAGTGTCACCCTTAGCCCTAGGCAACCAGGGCCCCTGTCCTGGGCACTACTCCTTGGAAGATCTCATTCTGATTCTCCTCTTGTTGCACTCTCACCACAGGGCAAGGGGTCCAGGAAGCCAAGAGCCTGTGTCCATCCTGAGTCTCCATCCTCTCCTTCTAGAACTTTCCTCACACACATTGAACCCCTGAACTTCTTGTGTTAATAGCCCCAAGCTGGCTTCCAGGCTTGTACCGTGGGGCTATCCTCCCCAAAACTGATTCTGTCTAACAACAAACTTTTAGTCTGACAAAATAGCCCAAGCAAATACTTTCAACAAAGGGTAAACAGGAATAATGTTTTGGGTTCTATAGTAAGTTTAATATATCTAGAGGGGCCTTATATTAGGAAAGAAAGGGGCCTGAATTTACATAGAAAAGAAGAAGTAAGGAGGGTTTCAAGTGACAGTCTTCAGAGTTTGTATTTATTTTTGAGAAGAGTAATGGTGATGCCATCAGTATTAAAGGAAGATTCTCCAGAAGTGTGCAAGAACCTGAAGAACAATGTGTAAGGAGTTCTCGCAGGTCAGTGGCTTATAATCAGCACCATCTTATCTCTGGGTATAGGAAATCCCCAGAACTCAAGAGATCACTATCTTAGCATTCTGATGTCACCAACTTCTTAAACATCTTTTTCATTGAATTGTACAGATATAGATACAAAGATGCAAAACATAAACTATTTTGTTGCCTATTTTTTATAAACAATTCTTAAAGTTTGCATCCAATGCAGATGAATTTGCAACTATCTACCTGAGGAAGATCATTTTTTAAATTCAAAATATATCATCTATTCAATGACAAGATAATCATCTTTTTAAATCAACCTCATTGTCTGCTCTTAATCTGATGTCAAGATATAAAGAGAGAAATACCAGACAAGGTTACTTTGAGATGTCATTAAATAACTACTCTGAACCCAGAGTCAATTCTCTGCATATTAAAAATGAAATAATTACAGAAAATGTCCTTATTGTTCAACAACCCTTTATACTTCAGAATAGTGCATAAAATGCAAATGTCTCTCTATAATTTACTACATTAAATATTTATGCCCACAGCTCTCTACAGCACCCATAAAGTCAATGGAGGTCTTTCCGTTCTTCTTTCCCATTTAAAATCTGACAGGGCTGCAGCTCAGCTGAGTTCCCTCTACAACCAATTCTTCATATATTGGATAGAAGAGCTACCAATAAAATCTCTTAGAGGACAAAGGGAATACTAAAATACTTGACAATTCTAAAATACAGAGTTCTAGGGTTATACGATCTTTAAACCTGGATCAGTCACAGCTTTTGGCTTAGGATGTTTTAAGCTATCTATATCCTTTGACAACTGCCCAAATCATATGCAGTTAGCGAAGACGGAGAGTAGTGTCAGCTTAAGTAGGACACAAGGCGGCAAATTACCATAGAGCCAACAATCCAAAAAAGAATATTTTTGCAGAAAGGAGGCCACAGGGACACGAACATATGTTAGCTTTACATTTTTCTCCTCCTACCAGCCTAGTCACAGTCATGCTGAATAGAGGCTGGCATAGAACAGAGATTTGTGGATTTAACTACTTGGGAAACTTGACCTAGGCAATGGTTCTGCCATCATCAAGGTGACACTAGATATGCTATTTTCCTTTCCCTGCTTCTATGAACTCATGTCTCAAATGAAGGATTTAGACCACAGCATTTCTAAGATCCTTCTGAATCCGAAACTCAATGGAAAAAAAGAGTCCAAAATCATGCACTTGTTTCCTCAGTTTAAAGTGAAATAGGGTTCATGTGCACTGAAACACATGGCAAAAATGCTATTTGATGATAATGGCCCACTATTGAAGATTAATATTCTTAAAATATGATCTGGGCTTGTTTTAAAGAGACGTTTCAAATTAATTAATGATACCTTAGTATACAACAAAAGAGGGGAGATCTTACATACAAAATATCCTTAGGTGCTGCTGACAGCATGAAGAATCGCACAGCCAAAATGCGGAAGAAATGATGCCAAGTCCAATCAGAGTAACAATGGGGAGAGTAGAATAAAGAAACCATGGCTGTAATTTGAATTGCCCTTTATGAGATACTCAAGAGGATGTGGCCTTATGAGCAGAACCGCTGCTCATTAAGGCCACTGGGAGAAAGTAGACCAGTTACCTACTGGATGCAATACCTACCACATTAACTTTTTCTGGTACAAGAAAGAAAAATGTGGAATTCTATTCATGCATCTACATTTTTGTTTCTATTTTTTAAGTGGTTAGGTCAGAATAACCCTTTGAACAAATAGGAAAAATGAATGACTAGAAAGATCCAAGCCATACTCTGTTACCAGACATAGGAAGACTGGGAGGACTTTTGTAATATAGAACATTTTTATGCGTCCTCAAGACTGAGTTAATGTGCACAGGAAATTACTATTAGACATTTGGGAAGTTCCTGTTACATGGGTTATTATCACATTTTTAGAGAAATGGCCTGAATATTGCTGGAAGATATAAAATCTGTACTAATAATGCAGTGCCTGGATTCATACCAGCAATTTGGAAACCAAGTACAGAGGGTTCATAGCTCTTAATGTCATGATCTGGGAAGTCTCGGCCACACCATTTCACAGTATAAACTGAGTTGTCTTTGGGATTATGAGACCCTGGGGACCAGTTCAAACTAAGTCCCTAATTAACTGTGAGGCCTTGAGCAGATCACTTTCCCCTCTGAGCCTATTGCTTGCTTTAAATGAGGCATCTGAACTCAGGTTTAGGAGTCTATTGATAAATAAAGAATACTCTCTATACTGCAGGTTTCAATCCTGACTGCCTGTTGGACACTCTTGGAGAGACTTCAAAAAGTATCCATGCCTGGGCCACAATTGAATTATCACTGAGTGTGGGACTAAGAACATAATCATTTTTAAAAGCTCCCCAAGAGTTTTGAAAGTAAAGCTGAGGTTCAAAATCACGATTCTATACTTAACTGAATGTTTGTTTGTTTTTAAAGCAACATTTAATATACTTTCCATTATTCTTTTCGTGAGCTTCCCAAGTGACTCAGTGGTAAAGAATTGGCCTGCTGATACAGGAGGCGCAGGTTCGGTCCCTGGGTAGGAAAGATCCCCTGGAGAAAGAAATGGCAGCCAACTTCAGTATTCTTCCCTGTATCACCCCATGGACAAAGGAACCTGGGGGGCTGCAGTCCATGGATTGCAAAAGGTCAGACATGACTAAGGGACTAAACGGCAGCATTGCATTCTTTTTGTAGACTAGTTTGGTCCTTTATTTCCCTAGTTTCACCTATTTTTACTGAAAGCATTTTCATTAACCTTCTTTACCCAAGAGAAATGAAAAAGAGCTGGAATAAAGACACATCTGTTTTACATTTATTAGAATTCTTGGAAAAAATTTATAGATGGAGAAAAATATTTGATCACATCAAGTTTTTAGATGACTCTTATTTTTTTAAATATCTTTCTTCTATCCTTTATTTCCTTTTCTTTCTCTCTTTCTCCCTTTCATTTATTATTATTTCCTATCTTTATAAATAAGGAAAGATTGAATTGCCAAAGCTAACAACACATATAAGCAACCAGCGAGTGGGTGAGAAATTTGTTGCTGAATTTTTATTCCTTTACTTGACTTTTTCAGCTAGGCTGCCTTATAAATGACACAGAAACCAGTAATTTAAGGAATACAACCAACTTTTTTACATCACCTGCCAAACAATATTAAAAGATTAAAAGTCATCAATTGAGATAACCAAAACCATTATAACTTACTTCTCAGTGTTGCCTGTTTTCTATGATTTTTTTTTAAAGATCAGAGTTCCCTTTTTCATTTTTGAAGGAGATACAAGCTTTTTCACTAGTAGGTGGGAGATGTGTGGGTAGCTGAATATATGCACAGGTGCAAATGACTTTAATTAAGACTCAAATCATTTTAACAGGCAGATGGAAAAATGCTTCAGTCTTCTTTTAAAGTAACAGAGGCATTCAGGCACTAAAAATATTAATGCATGGAAAGAGAAAAATATAATTTTTATTGTTCCTAAAAGGTATAATTCTGAAAATACATTCATAAATATTTCTGAAGCAAGCATTAGATGGTATGAAGAATAATCTCTTCACCAAAAAACATAATGATTAATTTCTATCAAAATAAATGCAGAAGAATATTGTTGAAACCACAACTACTAATAGCCATATTTTGGGGATTAAAGGAGTTAGCTCTTAAAGTTTCATAAGAAAAGCATGGTAGAAATAGCAATCTGGATACAGAAATTAATGTATATTGTACATTCTTGATTTTAAATCACAGTCTTTAGATAAACACACAGAGAGAAATTGTGTTTGGGAAACGCTGAATAATCTTGCATTGTATTCTTGGGGAAAATATACATATAAATTTGAAAAGAGAAAAAAAAACTTGTTTGGGGATATTATCAGTTATCTAGGTTTGATTTCCCCTCCTAAAATGCTATTTTTAATGTAGTTAGTCAAGAAAATAAAGTAATGCTAGAAGAAAACTAATAGAAATAGTTGCTTTCTTAATATTTAGAGGACACAGAAAAAAGCTGAAATTCTTTTCAGATTATTTTTCTACACAACATTAAATCTTTGCTCAACTAATTAATGCTTTTGAACTGTGGTGTTGGAGAAGACTCTTGAGAGTCCTTTGGACTGCAAGGAGATCAAACCAGTCAATCCTAAAGGAAATCGGTCCTGAATATTAATTGGATGGTGAAGCTGAAGCTGAAGCTCCAATACTTTGGCCATTTGATGTGAAGAGCTGACTCATTGGAAAAGACCCTGATGCTGGGAAAGATTGAAGGCAGGAGGAGAAAGGGATGACAGAGGGTGAGATGGTTGGATGGCATCACTGATTCGATGGACGTGAGCTTGAGCAAGCTCTGGAAGTTGGTGATGGATGGGGAAGCTTGGTGTGCTTCTGTCCATGGGGTTACAAAGAGCTGGACATGACTGAGTGACTGAACTGAACTGAACTGAACCTCTTTGTATTTTAGTTTGTCTGTTATATGTAATTAAATAAGATTATTTCTAAGACCCAGCAAATTTTTTCTTGAGTACCTACTGTGTCATTCATGGTCTAACAACAACAGTAGAAAATCAGTGATTTTTTTTTTCCCTCCATTTGTTCTTTTTGAAGCCAAGACAAGTAAGATATAGAAATTCTTCTCTGGAATTTTCCCGTGGCAACATCATTGCATTTCTCAGTTTCTCTCTTTCCCTCTCTTCCTTTCTCTCTCCCTCCCTCCATTTCTTCCTTCTTTTCTTCCTTCCTTCCCTAACTCCCTTTCTTTCTATTTTGTTCCAGTTTCAGCCATAATCAGTTGGTGCAGAAATAATTGTGGTTTTGCATTGTTGTACCTTGCAGTTTGATACTATGCTTAAATAAACATGGTTATTTTATATCCATTTAATGCATATTTCTTGCTTTTTTCTTTTTGCTAATGATTTATTCAGTTCAGTTCACTTCAGTCACTCAGTCATGTTAGACTCTTTGCAACCCCATGAATCGCAGCACGCCAGGCCTCCCTGTCCATCACCAACTCCCAGAGTTCACTCAGACTCACGCCCATCCAGTCAGTGATGCCATCCAGCCATCTCATCCTCTGTCATCCCCTTCTCCTCCTGCCCCCAAATCCCTCCAAGCATCAGAGTCTTTTCCAGTGAGTCAGCTCTTCACATGAGGTGGCCAAAGTATTGGAGTTTCAGCTTTAGTATCATTCCTTCCAAAGAACACCCAGAGTTGATTTCCTGCAGAATGGACTGGTTGGATCTCCTTGCAGTCCAAGGGACTCTCAAGAGTCTTCTCCAACACTACAGTTCAAAAGCATCAATTCTTCGGCGCTCAGCCTTCTTCACAGTCCAACTCTCACATACATACATGGCCACAGAAAAAATCATAGCCTTGATTAGACAGACTTTAGTTGGCAAAGTAACGTCTCTGCTTTTGAATATACAATCTAGGTTGGTCATAACTTTTCTTCCAAGGAGTAAGTGCCTTTTAATTTCATGGCTGCAATCACCATCTGCAGTGATTTTGGAGCCCCCAAAAATAAAGTCTAATACTGTTTCCACTGTTTCCCCATCTATTTCCCATGAAGTGATGGGACCGGATGCCATGATCTTCATTTTCTGAATGTTGAACTTTAAGCCAACTTTTTCACTCTCCACTTTCACTTTCATCAAGAGGCTTTTTAGTTCCTCTTCACTTTCTGCCATAAAGGTGGTGTCATCTGCATATCTGAGGTTATTGATATTTCTCCTGGCAATGACTTATTACTTGCTGTTTATTTATTTTAGACTGTAGAAATGATGTTAGACAAAAAGCTAATTCAAGTGGTTTTCTTATTCAAGTTCAAAATGGGTCTTAAAGCAGCAAAGACAATTTGCAACATTAACAACACATTTGGCCCAGGAACTACTATGAACACACAGTGCAGTGGTGGTTCAAGAAGTTTTGCCTAGGAGACAAGTGTCTTGAAGATGAGAAGCATATTGGCTGGTCATTAAAAGTTGACAATGACTAATTGAGAGCAATGATTGAAGCTGATCCTCTTACAGCTACATGAAAAGTTGCTAAAGAGTTCAATGTTGACCATTCTGTGGTCATTCGGCATTTGAAGCAAGTTGGAAAGATGAAAAAGTTCGATAAATGGGTGCCTCATGAGCTGACTGCAAATCAAAGAAAATGTTGTTTTGAAGCATCATCTCTTATTCTATGCAACAAGGACAAACCATTTCTCAACTGGATTGTGACTTGCAGCGGAAAGTGGACTGTATATGACAAATGGCTCAGTGGCTGGACCAAGAAGACGCTCCAAAGCCTTTCCAAAGCCAAATTTACAAGAAAAAAAATGATTATGATCACTGTTTGGTGGTCTTCTGCTGGTCTGATGCAGCTTTCTGAATCCCAGTGAAACATTAACACCTTAAGAAGTATGCTCAGCAAATTAATGAGATTCACTGAAAACTGCAATGCTAGCAGCTGGCACTGGTCAACAGAATGGGCCCAATTCTTCTCCAGGACAACACCTGACCACACATAGCACAACCAACAGTTCAAAAGTTGAACGAATTCGGCTACAAAGTTTTGCTTCATCTGCCATATTCACTTGACCTCTCACCAGATGTTAGCACTTCTTTGAGCATCGTGACTTTTTTGCAGGAAAAAGTGCATCCATAACCAGCAGGAAGCATAAAATGCTTTCCAAGACTTTGTCAAATCCCAAAGCATGGGTTTTTATGCTATAGGAGTAAACAAACTTATTTCTCTTTGGCAAAAATGTGTTAATTGTAATGGTTCCTACTTTGATCAATTAAAATGTGTTTGAGCTTAGCTATAATGGTGGCTCAGAGGTTAAAGCGTCTTCCTGGAATGCAGGAGACGTGGGTTCAATCCCTGGGTCAGGAAGATCCCCTGGAGAAGAAAATGGCAACCTACTCCAGTACTCTTGCCTGGAGACTCCCTTGGAGGGAGGAGCCTGGTAGGCTACAATCCATGGGGTCACAAAGAGTCAGACATGGTTGAGCGACTTACTGTTACTGTTATAATGATTTATAATTCACCATCTGAAACTGCAGTTACTTTTGTGCCAACCTATAGTAAGCAGTCCCTCATAGGACCAGTCCATGTGGCTTTATGATTGTAAGACAACTTCAGCCAAAAATCATCATGAAACCTTGAAGAAAAAAAAAAATTATTGCTCACAAGTCCCTAAAAGCGCATGGCAGAGTCTGGGGGCTAAGTTGCTATGGTCGTGTCTGACTCTATCCTATGGACCATAGCCCACCAGGCTCCTCTGTCCATGGAATTTTCCAGGTAAGAATACTAAAGTGGGTTATCGTGCCCTCCTCCAGGGGATCTTCTGACCTAAAATCGAATCCTCATATTTTATGTCTCCTTCTTTGACAGGTGGGTTCTTTATTCACTGAGCCACCTGGGAAACCCTATGGTACCACACACATGAAAGAAAAATCACCAGTTTAGGGTTGAGAGTGGAGCCTAGGGTTTATGGGCTCACTCTTTATTGGTGAATTTAAAACATAGCAGCTGCAGGATTTTGAGACCAGGGAGAGAGAAAACGAGTGGGTCTAAACAGTCAGTTATGAAATCAACCAAGATCTCTAAAACAAAGGAACTTAGAGGTGGTTGGAGTGCCTGGCTCTTCAGTCCTGCGGCCAGCAATACATTTATTCAAGATAGACATCTTTGAATTGGGTACCTCTGCCCTCAATGCTTAAGTCAGTCACCTGTCCCCTTTTCTCAACTCTGGTCAACATCTTCACACACTTTCACATAAACATACATATGAATCATGTATGAACTCCTTAATCACCAAGTACCTCCGGAATAGAGGTACCTTTCTCATTTTTGTGAATTAAATTTAAAAATTCTTAAACCTGGATGTCATTCCTTATTTCTGATGTTACCAATACTCTTCATTACTGTGATACTAGATGTCTAAGTTATTTAGTAGAAGAATTTTTGAGCCAAAATCAATCTGAATGATTAATAAGGTCTCAGGGAATTCCAATATCCATTGTTCTGGGTTAGACTCACAAGCAAAAAAAAAAAGGAAAAAAGAAAAAAGGGAAAAAACATTAGGAGGAGGATAAGGACAGAGCAATATTTGCCAAACTAGAGTCTTTAGATGAGGCCATGATTATGCCTCAAACAAAACCCACTTATCTCCTGAGGGTCACCAGAGCCAGTCCATTGGACTGAATCCAGAGTGCCCAGGCCTTTATGACCTTCAGACCTAAAGAACTGCTGTGACATAAGCCAGGAGGGTCAGAATGCACAATGCAGGGGCAAAGGAGAAAGAGAAACAGAGCCTTTTCTAAAATGTTCAGTTCTAAATGCTTAGTTCTACTATTTATGTCTTTGTAACAATATGTTGTTTATTTGACTGTACTGGGTCTTAGTTGCAGCATGTGGGATCTAGCTCTCCAACCAGCGATTGAACCCAGGCCCCCTGCACTGGAAGTGGGAAGTTTTCACCACTGAACCACCAGGGAAGTTCCCAAAATGTTTTTGATTGGCTCCGCTCAAAAAGAACGCTCTGCTTTAATAAAGGAGTCCCTCATCTTCATTTGAATTATTAGGTTTCATTGTTCAAAACTTGGGGAAGGGCATAGCAACCCACTCCAGTATTCTTGCCTGGAGAATCCCATGGGTTGAGGAGCCTGACAGGCTACAGTTCATAAGGTCACAAAGACTCAGACATGACTGAAGCGATGAGCACGCAGGCATTGTTTGAAACTTCAAAATAGACGTGCCAGCACGTGGAATAGTGCCTGGCACAGAGTAGCTATTTCATAAGCATTAACTGAATGAATGAAAGACTGAGTGAATATGTATACATGGTTAAAACACTATGTATTAATAGCACTAAAAAGAATGAAATACTTAGGAATAAGTTTAACCAAGGAAATAAAAGATATGTACATTGAACACTACTTCTCCCATTAATTTGACTAGCTCAGTGCACTTTAGCTTAGTATTCTAGCTTAGAACTCTGGAATGCATGTGAAGCCAGCCAACCCTCCACTTCCATCGGGTTGCACAGTGACCCCTTCTGTGGTTTCATGATAATTCATAGAAGTCCCTCCCCAGATGGAGACCCACTTGGCTCTTCCATACCCCAAGGGACTACTGATCCTCTGCCTAGCTGGTTTTCATTTCTGTTCCTATTTCATGCCCTACAATTCAGATCCTTAACTTACTAGTCTTCAAAAAGGTTTTTATATACCTTGGATTCTTACTTTCAAAACCGAAAATAGGTGTCTGAAGACCTTATTCTGGTGGATTCGATTTAGCTTTTCTGTGGATTATATTTGAGTGCAAGTGGGGGCCTTTTAGACCTTTCTTTCCCTTCCTCAGTCCCAGATCTACAGGTTTCTGCTAATTTGAAGCCACTATAGACGTATCTGACACAGGAGCTCAAAATCTCCCAGGGGCACAAAATGCAGGTCTGGCTCCACTTCTCCGACTCAATAGCTTCCACGGTCCTCTCTATTCTTAGAAGGACTTTTAAAATGAATAAAAAAGAGAATGCTGAAGCCCAAGGAAACATACATTTTACACCAACCCAGACGATGAGCACCTGGCCTCCTTAAATATCAGCTACTCATGAGTCTCCCGAAGTCATTCATTGATTTCACATGGAAGTAGGTCAGGACTGCTTTTAACTAGAGGAGCCTCACGCTGCAGGTTTCATTTAGCTATGTGGAGGGAATATTAAAAGTTGATGTGAAAAGCAAACCTCTGCTTAATTAGCATCTGGATAAAGACTTTACTAGGGAAGCCACGCAAGTTAATATAAAATGAGAAACTCAACAATGAAGTCTTTCGACAGCTATTTTTGTGTCTGTAGCCTTTCATTTATGAGAAGTATAGGGATGGTCACCTCATGCTCTGCCTACTGATGCTAGTTAATCTGTATTTAGGAGGCTGGCATTATTCCTCTATCTGCGGTTGCACACATGTTTTTATGCAAAATTTGTATTTCTTATTGCTTTCATTCTGATTTTTTTCCAAATGCTAACCTTCAAATCTGTTTGCATGTTGATCAATCACTTTAGAAGGAAAAGAGATTCTTTCTGAATCTGCTTAGAAACAACACTTCACATATTACCCTGCGAACAGTCCTCCATCCACATACTAAATATTTTTTTTTATATTAAACACTTTGAGTCTTTGGTTTCTACTCATTTATTGGTTAATACTTATACTTTTTTGGAAGCAAGATTTTTATTTTAAATTCATAACCAGGAAAAGAAATATATTCATACATTTGAAAACACATCCACAACCCAGTTATACTGAATTTTTGCCTTTGTGAAGAAACCATCTTTCACAATCATGTTGTCATGTCTCTCTGCCCTTTTTTCAATGAGGAAGAGCTCTTTGTTCTCAGCACTGCTCTTTCTCGGGTCAGGGTAACTGCTCTATCAGGTGTGATGTCTCTCCACCCTCCAAGCTTAGATATCATCTGGCAACCCTGAAACAACTTGCCTCCAGAGGGAACATTCTGCGGATTGCTATATGCTCCTTTACATCAGGTGTGGGATCCACTTAAGATGTCAGATCCTTTACCCAAGCCGAACTGAAGAGAGTTGTGGGAACAGAGTGGACTGCCTAAAAATTTAATTCATTTTGACCTTACTGCATTTTTTTTGGTATAAAATATTTATTTTTCCCCAGATATTTAAAAATCAAACAACCAGCCCTTAGAGCTCTGTAGCTATTTATATTTTACAAAGTCTTTTCTAGAACACAATTTTTCTTTCATTTTACACAATGATCCTCTGAGGTGAATATGAAAAATTCTGGGTGAATACTGGGAGGATTTGACTTGCCCTGAAAGAACAACTGTTCAGTGATAAATTCATCTTTTGACCCCATGATATCTGATTCCAGTCTCTTTTCCATTTATATACATTGTTATCCCCCTCCCATCTACCTTGCATTATACCAAGATGGCTTTTTAAGTTGGTCAAACTAAAGGATTTTTAAGAACAAATGAAAGTATAGAAATGAAGATTCATTCTAAAACTCCTTATCATCGTCTGGAAATTAGATAATAAATGTGCATCACTTCCCTGGTAGTTCAGATGGTAAAGAATCTGCCTGCAGTGCAAGAAACCCAGGTTTCATCCCTGGGTCGGGAAGATCCCCTGCAGAAGGGAATGGCAACCCACTAGAGTATTCTTGCTTGGAGAATCCAATGGACAGAGGAGCTTGGCGGGCTATAGCCCATGAGGTTGCAAAGAGTAGGACGCAGCTTAGCACATGGCACACACATAGTCCTTAGGCTCAAAATGAATTATTCAATTGTAGAGACTGGACACACATTCATTCAATTTAGCCAGTCATTTGATCATTCAAGGAACGTGTACTGACAAAAATGTCCTCTGTGCCAGAAAATATACTAATTGTTCAAGTGCTGGGGGAAAAAAAAAACAAAACCTACCACTATGTCCTGACCATTTAGTTGAAATGACAAAAAGGAAGCTGAATGGATAGAGTTCAAAATTAATTGTTAATACGGACATCATATTGCATGAGAACCAAGAATGCCCTCAGATGGAGGAATTAAGAATATCAAGTGTTCTGTGATGTTTCCTCATCCAAAAGAGGAAAGGTCCAGAGCCAGAGGCCAGTGAGGAAGCCCTTAGTGGTTCTGGAGTGAGCAGAAGAGGAAGCCAGCTTGTAGGAAATGAAAGATGGGATGGGAGACAGGAAATGAAGGCAGCAAGTAAACATTCACTTGAATGTCTTGGCCATGAAAAGGAAATGGAGTATCACGGCTGGGTGTAGAATCTAGCTGCTTTTTCTGAAACATAGATGGACAATTTTATTATCATTTATATTCAATGGTCACAAACAAAGCATGGTCTAGAAGTCAAAGTGAGTTTTCCAGGCTTTGAGTGAGATTAGCAATCAACCAAAGACGGACGACTCTCAGGCAATCTGTTTTAATTTCTTAGATTTGAAAATTCTTTTGTGCAAAAGCTTGGTCAAGTTTCTTTGACAAAAAAGGCTTTCATCATTTTGGCAGAGTTCCCTTGTCCTTAATCATAAGTGGTTAATAACTTATCAATCAAAAAATGAAAGAAGTAACTTTGAGACTCAGAATCTGATAATGTAAAGAGAATAATGCTTTGTTTCAGCTCTGACCCTTCTGTTGGGGGCTCCTAATATCTAAAACTTTTCCCAGTTTCCAAGTTCCTAAAAATATTGATTTCATATTTGTGTCATGAGAACAGAGACCACTTTAGAATTACCCACCCATAGTGACATGGGTGGATCTTAGGATTGGACAATACACGGATACCGCCAACTTTACTTTATGATTGTTTAGTTTTACTATCCTTTTTCTTTCTCGATTTAATTATTTCAGTTCCATCTGTAACAAGGGCAGAGATGCAAAATATTTTTAAAAATGATATATTTTTTAATGTAACTGAAATTTGATCTGAAGAAAATCTGGGGAAAGTATTCTTTCTACCTTCAATTGTTATAAGACTATTTCAGACTTCTGTATTTGAATTTTTTCCTTTCAGTTCATATGTTCAGGGTACATCTGGCTAGACAGGATGTTCTGCTTCCAAATCCATGTTACTAATCCTCCCTCCTCCCCTCTTAGATTCTTTATGGCATTTTTACTCCTTTCATTTGGGAATAGCAATAGCCCAGATTCTTCAGTTGATTGGTTATTCTACCATGAGTGGAACATTTAATTAACCCAGCTCCCATCAACTAACAACAATAATGAGTTTGCTTCAGCCGAGAAACACCATGCGCCACTACAGACACTTCATTAAATTCAGAACTGCCATCCATTCATTGGATTCTGAAAATCAATCTTTCTGAAAATTAAAAAAAAAAGAGCTTTTCAAATATTTTATAATTTAAACAAATTCTTACCTGGAAACACACTCATTTAGGACCAGTGGTCCCATAATAATAACTCCTTGGGTTTATGCAGTGCTTTTTCACTGAGGAGGTAAAAGGACTTAGCTGAATGTGTTCTTACTTTCTTTACTATTTGAGTTCAATAATGCATAATGTTAGGCAGATTCGAATTCCTTAAGATGTTAGTCTCTGTTATTTCTTCATGAAAAATGCATCTCTCTATCTTCAAATGTTGAGACGTGATCAATTTTTCTCAGCTATTTGTACAGGAACTGGTGATGATCTGACATCTACAAAATGACCCACATTTAAATGCTTTATGGCTATAATCTTTATATCTTTCCCCTAATAAATCTGCCTAGAATGAAATGGGCATTCTTTTAAATAGGATATTTAAGTGCAGAAGCAATGAATTTAGCATTTAGCATAGTTCCTTTTTGGCTGAATACTATTGATTTCAGTATGGAATTTTCTAAGTCATAGGATCTGCTTTTCTCTCTCTCTCTTTTTTTCTTACTTAATAGTCAAACATTTCTCTTATGGCTTTTGTTTCTTCAATAGCTCTCTCAAGTCACTATGCCTATTATTTCAACAAGTTCAATAAATACTTATCCTATATCAACTTTGGGAAAGATTGCATTGAGCCAAGTGTTACATGAAACAAAATGAAGAAAAGGTATGGCCCTTGATCTCCCTAGCCATATGTCTTAATGGGGAATAAAACAGAAAAAAAAAAAGAAAAAGCAACTTTACAATAGGTCAGAATAAGACACATATCATTACAGATGTATAGAGCCAGAGCTCCCAGAATTGAAAGAGAGATTATTTCTAGACAATAGAATAAGAAAAAGTCAATGAAGATGCAGGCCATGATCTAAGCATTAGGCTTTGTTTTATGGAGTTACTGGAGAATCCTTTCCTCAAGGGAAAATAGCATCAGAAAGAAAGCTTCAGAGGCAGAAAGTGGTCATTTGTTTGGGGATCTACAGCTCATTCAATAATCCACAGACGTATAAACAGCAGAGCCCAAAGAGATTCACAGTTTGAGCACTTAATAGTCTCATCTGAAAAGTGAGAAAACTAAGGCATTAAGAGATGAACTGACTGATCCAAAGTGTCAAAGCGTCTAAATGGTTCAGCCAAGAAGAAAACCATCTCTTATGATGTCCAGACCCTATCGAGCCTTCTAGATCATATGAAAATGTAGGACACATGTGAGGAACTATGTGACTGATAAGAAACCCTTATTTATTGCTGCTGCTGTTTAGTTGCTAAATTATGTCCAACTCTTGTGACCCCGTGGGCTGCAGCTCCTCTGTCCATTATCTCCTGGAGTTTCCCTGAGTTCATGTCCATTGAGTTGGTGATGGTATCGAACCATTTGTTGCCTACTTCTCCTTTTGCCCTCAATCGTTCCCAATATCAGGATCTTTTCCAAGCTCTTCACATCAAGTGGCCAAACTATTGGTGCTTCAGCAACAGTCCTTCCAATGAATATTCACTCTACTTTTACCTACCATTTAATTTCTCATAGATGTCAAACTGTCAAAAACACATGATATCAAATACAAATCAGAAACTGAATTTTCTGTTTGAGATAATTCAACAGAAGAAAAGGAAATCAGTCCCAGTATACTGAATACAAACTAAGGAAATCCTGGTTTTAAAAAAATAGACTAGATTAGCCTTATGTCTGAATTGAAAATGTTTCTGCATTTTTTAAGCCTAAAGCAGGGAGGGTTCTTCTTAATGGAGAGAATTGCTGATTAAATTGCTGACAAGAAATTGCACTTAAAGATTCAGCAGCCAGAGAACATAAACACAGGGAATAAACATGTCTGCCTGCATCAATCAAAGACAGCTGCAGTCTACTCCCAGAAAGGTGAGCAATTATTTATGAAATTATGTCTTCCTCAGTGATTTTATGTTACAATCCTAAGAGAAACTGAATGAGGAAAACAGATAGTGTCATGGTCCCAATTAGCCAAAGAGTCACATGCATTTTCAAAATCAAGGGATTTTACTTATATATTATTTAACCTCATCATCTTGGAAAAACATGTTTAGCTTTAAAAAATAATAATAATAAATAGGCCAGTGTGTTCTTGAAGAACTGTGTGTGTGTGTGTGTGTGTGTGTGTGTGTGTGTGTGTTTAAAGATTGGTGTCTGATTCTGCCAAGTACACATTAACATAAATCTAAAGAGAAAAGAAGTCAAGCCAAGAAGCATT
Source organism: Madoqua kirkii (assembly GCA_006408675.1). Classification (NCBI taxonomy): domain Eukaryota; kingdom Metazoa; phylum Chordata; class Mammalia; order Artiodactyla; family Bovidae; genus Madoqua; species Madoqua kirkii. The sequence continues at coordinate 45,555 of SJYC01059830.1, forward strand.
TTACAAGGGCCTACTCAGGAGATTTTGTTTGTTTGTTTCACTGGATCATTTTCTAGGTGAGAGATGCTAAGGCTCTCATTGCCTTTGGGCATTGGCTGATTTTTTTTTTTTTTTTTTAATCCATGGAGTGTTTTTCTTTTTTTCCTCTTTGGGCAGCCTTGAGCCACCAAGATACTGCTTAGTTATGGGCAAGATGCAAGGAAGTGTGGGCAAAAGCCCTATATTCCTGGAAGATGAATCATCTAGTTGGTAGCTCAGTACTATAAACCTCTCAGCCCAAAGAAACATGCCCAGACATCCCTAAGTTATGCTTAAAGGCATTGGAATGAGTGCTCACGGTCTCTCTGGTGACTGTGAGGCCCACTGGACAGACCACAATCCTTCAGGGACAGCTGAGAGGCCTGGGGTCCAGAAAATCCCTTCAGAGTGACTGCTGCTGCTGCTGCTGCTAAATCTCTTCAGTCGAGTCCGACTCTGTGCGACCCCATAGAAGGCAGCCCTGGGATTCTCCAGGCAAGAACACTGGAGTGGGTTGCCATTTCTTTCTCCAATGTATGAAAGTGAAAAGTGAAAGTGAAGTCACTCAGTTGTGTCCGACTCTTAGCGACCCCATGGACTGCAGTCCACCAGGCTCCTCCGTCCATGGGATTTTCCAGGCGAGTACTGGAGTGGGGTGCCATTGCCTTCTCCATCAGAGTGACTAGGATAATCCAAAGTGAATTTTGGAAGGTCTTGAAAAGGTTTTCCTCTCCCTTCCTAAGCTGATGACAAATATGAAGTGGTCCATGTCATTTAGGTATAGATCCAGCTTTGTCTTATCCAGCAGATAACTCTGGGAGAAACAGCAGTATGAGACATCAGAGTTTTTGATGGTAACTGGTGTATTTTAAGGAAATTGGATGGGAGAGTAATTGGGGAGACTGACAAGTATAGATAAAGTATCATTAAGACCAGAAACTCTGAAGCCAGTCAATCTGGATTCAAGTCTTAGATTTACTCCCTGTATGAATCTGGGTACGCTATGCCTCCGTTTTTCCTATCTTTAAAATGGCAGTATTAATATCACCTACCTCCCAGTACTGCAGTGAAGATGGAATATAAGTGAAATGCTTAGACCTGTGTATGGCATAGAGGCAATGGCATATAAGCAAGTCCATCCTACTCTTGTTTTGGAAGCATTCTGAAGGGAAAGATTAGGGCTGCATTCTTTCCCCAAGTTCTCAATACTACTTCTCAGATAAATTCCACTGTGCTTAGTTCATGTTGAACTTATTTCTGAGGCAAACCTGTCTGAGGCAGAAACATTTCCCAAGAAGCTCATTACCTTATATCCCCATTAATATTGTTAGCTCTAACTACTGAGATGTTTGGCCCAGTTATGACAGCTAGACCTCCTCCTTGCTTTCATCATCCCCTCCAATGTCCCAGAAGGAAGAACTCCATTTTCTTGCACTGCTCTCCTACATTAGCTGGATTGCAGCCTGGGGAACCTCCCTAGATAGCACACCCTTGTTGTGTATCATGGCTCCATCTGTGGGTACCATTCTGCTCTGTTTATTTCTCCCCCTTGAACGGTCTGCTGCTGCAGCTGCTAAGTTGCTTTAGTCATGTCCAACTCTGTGTGACCCCACAGACAGCAGCCTACCAGGCTTCCCCATCCCTGGGATTCTCCAGGCAAGAACACTGGAGTGGGCTGCCATTTCCTTCTCCAATGCATGAAAGCGAAAAGCGAAAGTGAAGTCACTCAGTCGTGTCCGACTCTTCGCGACCCCATGGACTGCAGCCCACCAGGCTCCTCCGCCCATGGGATTTTCCAGGCAAGAGTACTGGAGTGTGGTGCCACTGAATGGTCTAGACCCATCTAAACAGACCTCTGGGGTGAAGACTGCTGTTGGCCTGAGTCTCAAATTCTCCTGACTGTCTAACCAACAGAAACAACTCCTTTCTGAAACAGTTCTTAACAGTGGTTCTCAAATTTAAGAGTCAAGAAATCCGGATGAAGGAAATGACACATACAGATGAACTTATTTGCAAAGCAGAAATAGAGATACAGATGTAGAGAACAAACTTATGGATACCAAGAAGAGGAAGAAAGGGATGGGGTGAATTGAGAGATTGGGACTGACATATATACACTACGATAAAATAGATATCTAATGAGAACATACGACATAGCACAGGGAACTCTACTCAGTGCTCTATGGTGATTTAAGTACAAAGGAAATCTTAAAAAGAGGGAATTTATGTATACATACAGCTTATTCACTTTGCTGTACACAGAAATTAACACAACATTGTAAAGCAATTATACTGCAATAAAAATAAAAAAAAAAAAACAAGAAAGAAATGACATATATCTGGCATGACTAAGAAGGTTTTAAGAACAAGAATGGATATTTTTCACACATACTGCACTACCTGATACAATGTTAAACTCTCAAGGTCTCCAGAAGAAACTGGAGGTAGTGAAATTGTTTTCCCTGCTGATTCAGTCAAATGACCCTGACTGTCATTTTTAGCAAGCTGTCAACTAATCAGTAACTCACTTAAGGAAAGAAAAATGATATTCACTCATTTCATGTTATCTGAATTTTACTTCTCCCTCCCTTCTTCCCTTTTCCCCTCCTGTGTTTATTAGAAAGTGAACTCAAAGTATTAATGTATTACAGGTTTCCCTTGCACACAAGTAAACAGTGTTGCTAATATTTAGCCATACACCCTTGAGTTATTGTTGGATATTAGCCATAAATACTCCCAGAGAAGGGAATAGCAACCCATTCCAGTATTCTTGTCTGGAGAATCCCATGGACAGGGGAGCCTGGAGGGCTAGAGTCTATGAGGTTGTAAATAGTTAGACATGACTGAAGCGACTTAGCACTCATATACAGCCATAAACATTACTGAGGATTACCAAAAAGTCAAGATCATAGGCCCAAGCTCCAAAACTTTTCATTGAACAGGTCTATTTATGATAAAGCTCAGGAATCTATATTTTTAGTTATAGGCAGGTGAAAATAGTGCAGGAAGTCCTTTGCCCACTCTACTTTGAACTACCTAAGGATATTCCTGGGAGCACGTCTCCACAGTCCTGGCCTGAGGACATCATCATAACCCAGAGAAGGGCTCAATTTTCCTTCTGAGCTACTGGAAGGAGTCTTGCTAAGGCAGAAACCAGTTTGAGACCACAGTGTGGAACTCTGCAGGAAAAGAACCTGACAAGGATTGTAAAATTTAGATTAATAAGTTTACCAGAACCTATAGGCTCTGATTTTGCCAGACCTTCTGGAATCCTCCTTGTTATATCCTCAGACATCTCTTCAGCTGTTCTGCATGCATGCTCAGTTGCTTCAGCTGGGTCCAACTCTTTGCAACCCCATGGACTGTAGCCCACCAGGCTCCTCTGTCCATGGGATTCTCCAGGCAAGAATACAGAATGGGTTGCTATGCCCTCCTCCAGGGGGTTCTTCCTGATCCAGGGTTGAACCTGCTTCCCTTATGTTTCCTGTATTGGCCGGTGGGTTATTTATCACTCCTAAATGTCTTTGGAGGATCCGTATGTTCCAGAGGTTCCACGGTCAGCAAGCTGGGCATTGGGCAGTAACAGGCTGAAGGCTCACCCACTCTCCACAGTAACTGTAAGATTCAGGCTCCCGGGTTCTCTTCCTCACCCTTCCCCTCAGCTTTCTGTCCAACCCACTCTGTGTCAGTCTCTACTTTCATAGGAATAGACAGGAGGGAAAAATAAAGTCCTTAGCTAGTGTGCTTGACAGATTTTACTAGGAAAAAATATTTCCAATGGGCTAAACAAAATGTGTAAGTTAACATTAGTTTCATGTTTCCCAGGACAGCTGAATTCTCAGAAAGTGGACACTCCTGACCATCTCAGACATGAGTCTGAGAACTTTATCCAAGACTAAGCAAATGGATTCATGGGGACGGGTTCTCTTCCTCACACTTCCCCTCAGCTTTCTGTCCAACCCACTCTGTGTCAGTCTCTACTTTCATAGGAATAGACAGGAGGGAAAAATAAAGTCCTTAGCTAGTGTGCTTGACAGATTTTACTAGGAAAAAATATTTCCAATGGGCTAAACAAAATGTGTAAGTTAACATTAGTTTCATGTTTCCCAGGACAGCTGAATTCTCAGAAAGTGGACACTCCTGACCATCTCAGACATGAGTCTGAGAACTTTATCCAAGACTAAGCAAATGGATTCATGGGGTCTTTGAAAGTAAAGGTCACAGGGTCGCTACACTGCAGGTCAAACACTTGAGCTTGATGAGAGGCTCCACAGACAAGTTTGGATATCTGGTTTCTTGGTCCAAAGTTGATTAATGATGTGATATACAATGAGGAAAAGTGCAAAAGGAAAAGAGGGAAGAAGGAGAGGGGAGGAGAGGCCAGATGCATCAATAAAAGGACCTGCATCAATAAAACGACCTGCAAGCCAGAGGAGGCAGGAAAACCACAAGAGACAGACAGAAGAATTTAAGTGAATTTAAACAGTAGAGCTATAGAGGACTAGTGAGCTCTCAGTTCAGTTCAGTTCAGTCGCTCAGTCGTGTCCGACTCTTTGCGACCCCATGAATCGCAGCACGCCAGGCCTCCCTGTTCATCACCAGCTC